>MKEJ01048173.1:7607-21544 GCA_001753735.1 Embelia ribes | reverse complement strand
TTGCCCCCATGAGGTTTCTAATTATTTCATATACCCCCTTGCGTATTGGAAATTACATTTTACACAAGTCATAACCATTGTTTGTTTTTTATGTACTACCAATGTTTGTTTTCTATGCAAAGAGACCATATTACACTAATTTCATTTCTTTATTTTATGAATTTTGAATCTCATATTGTATGAAAATAAACGAATATCAACATTTTTTAACAAAATTATATTATATTTATAATTATAATTCATTTTTTGAAAAAAAAAGATATAAAAAAATCTAGACATGGGTACTATTTAAGTGCCATTTTTGGAACTTTTTGAGTTACTGTAACAAATAATACTAATTTCACTTTGCGCCCAAATAATATGGGGTTAAAGTGAAATAAAAATAAAACTTATTAGGATATAGGACTATTTCAGAGACCTTAAGGGGCTTTTGGAAATTAGTAGAAACCTAGTGAGGGTAAAGTGTAATTTATCCGATTTATAATTTGGGTGCGAAAATTTCAAATCACAACTTAACTTATTTCCCTTATTTAAAATTGTGCCATTTAAAATATATTACTATCTCATATGATATAATTGTTGCACAAAACCGTTAAAGTGCAACGGCTAAGATTGTTGACCGATTTGCGGTGCATGTAGGCTCGCACCCACACTCGTTGCATATATATGGAAACGGAATACGTATGAAGTTTATAATACGTATGGAGTTTATATTTTATTTTTAAAATTTATATGCTCGAAATTTACAAGTTAACACAACCAATTAATCCGTTGGGACAAATCAACACGCATGCTTAAGCTCTTAGTGAGAACGGATATGGTGATGGCTTAAAATTAGTTGGACTTTACTCCCATTTATTTCAAATTGATCCTTAAAACTCATTGATAGATAAAGAAAGTTAAAAATGAATTCGAGATACAATATAATGAGTAAAATAAGGACAGACAAAATTACATCATTCATAATAACACCAAATTTCGAGTCTCCCTATGCCATTTATTTTTTATTTTTTTTGCTCTTGCTTAAATTTTAATTTTTGTTTGCATAAATGTGGTATGCTTTAAATGGACTTGTGTATATTTTTGATTTTTTTTTTAATAATCAATAATTTTAGCTTTTTAATATTTATTAAAAAAATTATTTTAGTGTTGATGGAAATAACCTAGTTATTTATTTAATGTTTTATTTTGCAGATAGTAACATTATTGTAGTTATTAGTTGGTTCTAATTCTAAATAAGTCTAAAAGAAAAGTTTATGCACTTCATTCTTTTTTAATTTAAGATATCATATATATTTGAAGAAAAATATTCATAATCATCTGCTAAGACTAATTACTCTTTTAAAAAAATATGTTAAAGAAATTAGTCATTTTATACCTTAAATTTAAAAATTAAGAAATTTGTAGGCATTATTTTTTTATTTCAATGTTTTTTTTTTATAAACTATGGAAAGAGTATTGCACTTAATTTTTTATTTCAATGTTTTTTTTTATAAACCATATTCCCCCTTTCATCTCTCTATTTCGCTTTCTCTGCATACTTGTTTATTGATTTGCACTGGTTCAATCTCTTATTAAAATCCTCAATTTTTCAAAACTAAAGATTCTGGAAAACAGAGTCTTTGAATTTTTTTGGACAGATTATGCTTTTCTGGGGAAAAAAATGTGTTCTTGGAACTCAAATGCTATGGGGAAAGCTGTGTTAATTTTTGGCACCATTAACAAGTTTTGTATTATTCATTGAGCTGATATTTGATTATTTCTTCGATTTTGTTTATTTATGTTGTTTTAAATTGAATGATTCAAGTTGTCCGTTTGAGTCTCGAATTTAGGTTGTAAGGTTCAGGTACAGAAAATGGTAGCATTGGTGTGCAATGCGTGTTTGCTTATTTTGTGTATGGTGTGAGAATGGTACTGTATTTTCGGGGAAGTTATTTAGGCTCATTTTTTTTACCGCGTTATTGCAACATTAGTTCATGAGGTGTATTCGGTTTGATGAGCCAAGCTGTAATTTATCCTATATTAAGGTAAAGAAAATCACTGAAGAGTGCCGCCAAATATTTGAGAAGGAGCGCCTTGAATTAGGAATATTGTGAGTTTAATCGAAAGTTAGGCAATGAGCATTCTGAGCATCTTAAAAAGCTTGAGGAGGAACGTTGTAAGCTTTGACAAAAGTTTGAAGGTGATCGTCAAGAGTTGATGAAGAATATTGAGCAAGATTTGGGTGAAATAAGAAATCGTCTCATCTCAAAATACTTACAATGAGGGAAAGCATATCAAGTATATTATTGTTTACACACACATATATCCGAAAACTTAAGTTAGTCCATTACAATTGTTGATGATGATGATCATACCATTCTCAGCTGTTATTTGTTTTCTTCATTTCTTCTTATATTTCTTTACGTTTTCTACTCTCTTTTTTTTTCCCTCGGGGTTGGGTATGTTGGTGATGCTCGGACATTTAGGGCGTTTACGCCTGATTATTCATTTCCACTCTTCCAAATTTAATCGTTATCCCCCCAACTCTAAAATTAGCGATTGGTATATGTACAGCAGCCACACCAGATCCCTAAACTTTAAACTAGCAGTGAAACTCGCATTTTTGAATCATTTGGAGATATGCATTGTTTGCTTTGAATCTGGTAAGAAGTTAGTTCCATTTAAAAAAATAATTTACGTACCTACAACCATTTCAACTTCTCCATAACTTCAAAGTTCTGAATAGACATTTGTTGACATCCAACTTGTGATCGATGCTTAGAGCCGATAACAGTCTAACAATAGCTCAACAAAATGTCGTCGAATAGACATTACTTATCAGAGATGGTGTGAATTACTGCAGCAATAAGCATGGGGAAGACTTTTCACATGACTCGTTCATATAGTACTTTATATCTTACGATTATTTTTACCCGTTCATTTTGCAGATTTTATTTGAGTTAATGGCCAAAGGTGGAACTATCAAAGGATTGATTGAAGCAAAGGATTTGGTTCAGGCAAGCTTCTTATAACTTTCCATGTCAACAGCTTGAAATTCTTGATCCCCAGTTTTACTTTACTTAATATTCGATTCAATGTGGAATTTTGGTCATCTTATTCGTCCATTGGGCAAATAAGTTGTGTGAGGATGGACAAAGTCGCACATAAAGTAAAGGTAGATTATGTCTAAAGTAAATGTTTTAGAAATTTGGGGGCTTTGTTTTCCCTCCAGACATGATTGGAGATGCGTTTGGCTTGTGTCAGTGAAGTAAGCTGTAACGATTTTTTATTTATTGGGTAGAACTTGTCTCTGAAATCAACTCGCAATGTGAAGGTGTTTACTGGATTATGTACACATTTTTATATGCCCCTTTCATATGGTGATAGGCTGTTAAACCAATTGCTTTTGTCCCATTGGTAAAACTTACCCTAAGCAATTGACTTGCAAGGGATGGGCATCCTCAGGATTATATACCCATTGTTTCACCCGTATTAAACTAATATGGGACACTCGAAAGAGTCATTAGGTTCCATGTACAACTGTTTTTCAGAGAGAAGTCGGAACTTCATGATGAATACCATGTGGTTGATGTTGCCTGTACCGAAAGGAAACATTTAAGTAGAAGCTATCTTGAGTAAGAAAAGAAACCTTTGGCATAGACAAAAAAAAAACACTAGATAGAGCCCATATAAGAGTTCTGGACATACAACAGAATGTAACCATACATTAAAAGAAAGAGGGTACGGTGACTACTGCTGCGCCTTCTGATGAGTACCGTGTCGGCTCCATTACCTACTACTGGTTATATTTAATTGCAGTACTCAGTGTTATCTACGAAATAAGCCAACTTATTAAACCTTCCTTAATCGTATCTTAAATTGTGGCAGATAGTGGACCCGGTTGAAATTGAGAACATGGTGGACAAAGTACTTGCAGATAATCCAAAACAGCTTGAACAGTATCGTGGAGGCAAAACTAAGCTACAAGGTTACTTTGCGGGCCAGGTATGAAAGTTATTCTAAACTTTTTATCGCCATTGTTTTGCCAATGTTTCGATGGATTTTAACCTCTTATTACCATCAGGTGATGAAACTCTCAAAAGGCAAGGCGAATCCTGGGCTTCTAAATAAGATACTACTGGAGAAATTGAATGCCAAAAGCTGATATTGAAAAACTGGTTGGTATATTTATACGTGTTATTCATATTTGGCTGAGTATTTTAATCGTTTTCCCAATATTTTCACCGTAATGTTGATGTTTTTGTTGTTTCGAACCCCATAGGATATTTTTCTTGGCAATATGCATTGCATGTGCTGTCAATGTGGCCGATGTGGAAGTTGTACATCAAACTGGCTAGCAATCCCTGAGTTCGAAGAATGACACTTTTCGCTCATCCTTGCGAATGCAGCTTATAAACTTCATATGCTTCATTGAGATAATGCAGAATCGTTTTCAGTTCTGAGGAAATTAGACGTTAGAGGAGATTAGTGGTAGTTATTCACCGCCTGTATATTAACCGCTAGGTTTTGGTGAACGATTTTGTTCACAACCTCTATGTTATTTATGGATAATGATTCACATCATTTATTAAGAGCTCCCAATAAGTTTGAACCTCCCTTGCTATTTGTTAATAATGCTCTTTCCAGGCCTAGTTTTTGTTTGCCGGAACGTCATAAATAATTATTGTTATTATTTTATTTACGGATTCGTTCCGTTGGAAACACTTCTTCGGAAACAGGAATAAGGTTACGTACATTAGACCCTCCTAGATTTCACAATGTGAAAATTTTGTCCACTAGTCCGTGCATATATATATATATATAGTGAAGCAGCTGTAAGGTTGTTTCATTACAACTAGGGACCATAAATTTGCAACCTCTCAATAGCTTTCCTCATAAGACCACATTTTAAAAAAACATGACAATTTCCCACCATTTAAGCATTTATTTGATTCCTTACCTCACACACACATTAGAGCGGTTGAAAGAATAGATCTTTCAACTACTAACTTACCTTGCTTCAATCCTATCTGACAGATGATTGAAACAAGCTTTCACCGAGGGATGCTCAAATAAAGTGCTACCTAAATTTATTCACGTGGGAGTACCTATCATTGGATTGGTTAGTAGCACTTGATTAGTAAGAGGCCCGAACAAAATCCAATTATAGAAATACCTTCAGCTTTCACAAGTAAAACAAGATTGCGATTACATTCTCTTCAGATTATGAAAATCTTGCATAAAACTGCACAATGAATCACCATATTTATGGTCATATGGTAGCCAAAACATTGAAGTTAAGCCCATGTGAACTAAACCAGCATCCACCATCATCATTCACGCATTATATCTCAAAATTTGGGGTCAGCTTAACTTAAACGGCATTAATTTTAAATATGCAGAATATTCTCATGTTATACGAAACAGACGGCTAGTTATACAGGGTCCAATGCTGAAACAGCATATCAAAGTGGAGCAATTAGCATTAAAAACCCAAAACTGCTAAAAGCCACCCCTACCTAGGCAAAAATTTACATCAATAATACAATTTCCACATTTGAACAGAGTGCCAAGCCAATTAAGTCATCTGTGCAATGTCACGCTTTCCACGGGTAGGCTAGTACCGAAATTCCGATGCTTACCATCAGCCAAATTTGTTAGCTGAAAACCATTATTTGGGAGTTGATTGATGAGAAGGGTTTCAAGTTGGCAAGCCAAGCTCTTGCCAGACACCAATATATACAAGAATGAAGCATTCTGCATCCCCTCCTTTCCACGATGAGCATGAATTCGACCTTCTAGATCATCAGTCTGGCACAACAAATCAAAAAAATAGTTTCGTCAGAAGAAGATGCATGTGGAGAAGGAAAAAAAAGTACATCTACTAGTCTTTCATAGAGCTTGCCGTAAAACCAAATTGTCAAATCCCATTAACTTCGAAATTCTCTTGTTAGTCTCATGATTTCACTGAAAATAATATGCATATTGATAATTATGTTCAAATTTATAACTTCATATAGATGAGTTCATACAATTATACCATGACCCATGACCTCCAGGATGCAATCTAATAACCTTATTATGCTCCAGTGCCATCCTTTCAGATACATTCTTAATGTACTTTCTATCGACACAAATCTAACCATATATTTATTATCTTCGTGTAATTTTAAATCAAAGCTACTTGAGCTTGAAAACATGCGGCAGGATAAAGCTCAAACCAAGGTTTGAGGCTCAAGCCAAACGTTATTGGGTCAACTCAAAGTCTCAAACCAACAAAAACTCGACTTGGCTCGGCTCGATTTTGGCTCGAATTTGGCTACTATCACCTAATACTACAGTGCTTCTATATTCATAGTTTCATACCCCCTCAGTGCAACTTATCCAATAAATGAATGAACTCGACATGAGCTTTGAGAATACAATAATCAACAATATCCAAAAATAATTACCTCACCAACATATAATTTTTTGTCAGGTCTCAGCATCACATAAACACTTGAAGCCCCTATGGTTGATGGAGGCGGCTGTTCTCTTGCTCCAATAGCAACACAATTTAATTCTGCAATTACTGATATATTTTTCTTCTTGTACAACTCAGATAACTTCTTCTGACAAATTAATGTCACTGCACTCTCAACCTCTTTCCGGAAATTTTCTGTTGTGTTAGCTAAATCAACTTTGGGGAGTACAGTTGTTTCACTGATTACATAGAACCTATCATGAGCATTCTCTGAACCATTGACATTATCTTTGTTCAATACTGCTTCGTTCTTTGTTCGAACAATATCTTTTGAATAAACTGAATGATAAAGCTCCTCTGCTCTTTGAATAATTGATTCAGGAACTCCTTCCCTTTGAGCTGTTTCAAAAGCAAGACTTTCTTTGCAAATCCCATCAATCAGCTTCCATGTCGGTTTTGGTAAACCATCAACATATTCTGTCGTCATTGCTTTATATGCAATGCTTCTTGCAGTTAGTGGTAAATCGAAAATCCCATGCAGATGGGTTGAGACAATACCAAGACAACCAATTGCATCAAGAGTTTCCACAATGCTGCCAGCAATGCATGTCCCCTTGGCAGTTTCAGTCCCTCTGCATATTTCATCTACAAGCACGAGACTTCTTGAAGTGGCAGCAGTTACTATCGAGCGAATCTCTGACATTTCAACCTAAGACACGAACATGCAAGTTATGTAAGACTATAGCACCGTGCATAAAAGGAAAAAAAAAAAGTTAGGTGGAAAGAAAATCCTTAGGATGAAGTTTTTAATCAGCGAATAAATCAGACCTTTTTTTTGGAAGAATACCAGTTTGAAATTCAAATTAGGGTACTGGATGGAACTGTAATTTAGAAAATGCAATTCCTACAAACATTTTTAAGAGTCTCATTTGGGAAAAATAAAAAACTTCTAAGATATTCTAATTCTTTACAAGCTTCCTGTATGAATTTTTGCATCGGTCATACGATGGAAGCATCATCAAAAAGGTATTTTCTTTACAAGTTCAAAAAAATGAAGAGTTCACAAGTTGCAAATGAGAGATGTAAATCTCCTTTATTTAAATTTTATTTTAATTTCAGAGCCAAAAAATGATTCAGGTCTATAAAATGGTTACTTTTACGAACTTCCCCAATATTGTTTTGGGTTCCAGTCCACCAATCATTTTCATGCTAAATTTCCTGTTTTCGAAACAATGAGACAGTAAACCAACACAACTGTTCCTGCAAAAGCCATAGATGACCAAAAAACACAGAAAAACGGTAAAGCATAACAACTAACAAGATATCTGTAAGGAACGCATAATGCACCTGAAACGAACTTTTCCCATCAGCAGGACTATCATAAGATTTCATGTGCAGCATAATGGAGTCGAAATGAGGAATTAGTGCAGACTCAGCAGGCACCATTAGTCCACAGATTCCAAGCAGTGCAGCTGCACAAATTGCACGCAGCAAGCTTGATTTGCCACCACCATTTGGCCCCGTCAACAGAAACAACGATTGCAAATCTACTGTATTTTGCACAGCACTACCTTGGGCTATATCAAACCAATACGGAGATAAGCCAACTATCTTCATACTGTTAACTTCTTGCGAATATTCTTCATCCTGCATTAAATTTGCTGAAAGAATGAGATTCCTTTAGGCACTACAGATTTGTACTCAATTTCTGTAATTCTGTTTCACTTATATAATGCATATAATAAATGAGTCTTTTTATGTCAAGTAACTAAATGTATGGAAGATATATTTATTGTCATGGAAACATGGTTAAATTACCTAAATATGGCCTAGTATACCTCAAGGAAAATCCAACCACAGAACTAATCTCTAAAAAAAACATGAAAAGTCAAATATAAGCCAAAATAATATTTGTGACACTAGAAATCACAAACCAAATCGATTCATTTAGACTCATAATTATGTTATCCATCAAGGAGACACTTAAGTAAATAACAGAATCTAACTCCCATAAATGGAGGTCTGACCACAATAAATTTAAACGAGGTGATGGATGATTGCAAGGAAGAAGACAGGAGCTTTCACGTCTTTGTTAATGAAGAAGAATTTCATTTCATAAGAGTTCCAAAAGCATGTTTCACCAACGCCCAAGTAGCAGTCAAAAAGCTAATTTACCAGAAAAAGAATTAAACTATGGTAGTTTAAAAAATCATTTTTCTAGACTGACGTCTACCTTTGCCTGTTGTAGTGGGGCAAGAGTAGGGAAGACCCATTTTCTTCTTCTTCCTTCACTGTAAATATCACAAAAGAATGCCACAATGAAGATTTACTGGGGCCAACTAAAACAGCAGCCACTGTCATAAGCTTTTTACCATGGATGAATTCAAAACTGATGAAATTCCAATAGTAAGACATGAATATGAAGCAAAAGTATAAATGAGGCAAAAGTATGGGTTTTGAACTGCTACATAAACAATGAGAAGATATAAGGAAATCAATGGTCTCTTTTACATGATCTCGCTAATATTTGTCTGTGATGTTCAAAAATCGATGTCATTCTTCTTAGCTACATGATTTATCACCAAAATGAGTACGCATTAATAATGCCTTCATTACAATAGTTCTTGATGCTGCCAAATTCTATCCACCTTGATCAAAGATTTGATATAAGCATAAAGAGCAAGAACTGTTATAGTCTGTTTCATACAAGAAGGAAAGGATGTTGATGAAAGTAACTTTCCGAATAGCACATCAGAGATTTGGCTACGTCAATTTAAACTAATTTTTACAGGAGTAGCGATATACATCAAACAAACAAACATCTACATGGAAAATCCTAATTTCCATAAAAATAGGGGCACTACATATGATGCTGGTACATAGGAATTTGTACCATCTTTATACATCCTTTGTTTGAACGGAAATCAATACTCTTACAGATGGCAATATCTCTACTAAATAAAAGCAATAAAGAGAAAATGATCATGGACTATAATAAGAAACAGAAGTATTAAGTTTCAATATACCATCTCACCTTACATGAGCAAATAATGCCTTAGCAATGACAAGCAATGTGGACGCATAGACGAGAATATTGATTTTAGCTTGTAATTCCGCAGAAAGAGCCCTCAATAATTCTAAGACCCTTGTCTTAGCCTTTAATCCTGTTTCATGGTACCTGTTACATAACCAAAAAACTCAACTGATCAGAAACAGAAATGTTGGCCCTCAATAACTTATACAAAATCTAATCTGATGTGCTCATATTGGCCCTTCAAATAAACAACCCATCAAACTCTCACTTAATATTCACTGTCACTACCACTTCATTCCAGCACAAATTACGGCACACAATGCTGTGACAATATTTTATTATTAAGAGTAATTCTAAGAAGGTGTGGGATCCACCACACTGAGCTATATTGTTTTTAATCAACAACTGTCACATCATCACGGCAACCACCTAGCCTTAATCTCAATAATTTTCGTCGGCTACATAGAACCAAAATAGGATATCACACAGGGTCGTAACTTGAATTTTCCGACACCTCGTGTTCTTATCCAAGGTAACTTGCTCATCTAAATTTCTATAACATGTAACAACTTCCACATCATGTTGTACGTAATTTCCATGTCCAAAGAAAAATCTGGAAAAAATAGCATCTTCATTAACGGAATTATAAAATTACAATTGAATTGAAGAACTTCCATATGTACAAAAACACACCTTGACAGTGCATCCTCCACCTTCACAGTGGTAAACCATTCCTCTCCAACTTTTCGACCCTTTGAATCAATAGCAGGTCTAAGCCGCTTTATCTGTTCTTCTCCAGGAGTACCACCCCAGACTGATGGCATGAATCGTTTCCCCTTGAACCAAACAGCTTCATGCTCTCGAGCATATAAGATTTCTCCCTTAGGTCCTCCAAGGGGAGCCGTGGAAGCTTTAATTCTAGTGACTATAGGGTGGAAATCTTCAGTTACCTACAAGAAAAACAAAAACAAGCCTTCTTATGCATAGATTATATTTAATTGCAAAATACAAAATATTAGCTCATCACACCACAACATGGTACGGAGCAAACAAAAATACAGAAACTGAAACGTGAACATACACCTAAAAATTATTGGTGGACTGAGAAGTGAGACATTATCATTACCCTTCAGAATAATATGGCTACACTTATTAAGGAGAGAGAAACTACTTTGAAACTTGTGTGGTAAAAAACCTACTAGGCACATAATTCAAAAATCTAAAACTATGAAAGAAAGATGTAGACATAAACTAGAACCTGCACAATCAGCATAAAGAAATGTGAAAACACAATCTATTTAAGAAAAGCAAGTAAAAAAATGGAGACTTACAGCTACAGATAACGCCTCGGCTGCAATTTCAACTTCTGCAAACTCTTCTTCCAAATGGATCTTTTTGACACGACCTCTCCATGATGACTCCATGTCCTCAAAAAATTCACTTGGAATGATTGGATATGAACTTATCTTTTGATCACTTTCACCATCTAAAAAAATCATTTCACCAATTCTACATGATGCCCATTCACACTCACTCACCTATAAGAAACAATGACGATACATGGTCAAGCAATGTGATAATTGAAGCAACCAAAGTTACACCGCTAATAGCTGCCGAGGGCTGATTTTGCTATATAATGAGACCAATATTACACAGATTGAGCAAATTATTCTTAGCAACGATATGCAAGCTAGCTGAGCTTAACAACAAATTGCAAGTTAGCTGCAACAGACACAAAACAAATGTAGAAGAGAGGTGAAGAAACTGCGCAAACTTCAAATCATACTTACTAAATTCTCAAAGTCAATTTTCAATCCAGTAGCTACCCAAGTAGGATCCATCAATAACTTCAGAATTTCTTTCAACTTAGCGTTCCCGTGCATCAGCAAAATTTCATCAACCACATGCTTTATTTTACCCAACTCAATATGATTTGCTTCCCTCAACTCAAGAAGCTTCACAAGCTGCACAAAAACAAAAGTTCGAGGCTCTACAATCAAATGGAACACTATGAAATCTAAGAAATGGAAATGAGAAAATAAATAAGCAAAACTGCCAGGATCAATCTTTATAACAAATCAAACAAAATCACTGGGAGCATAAAAACCAAGCAATAGCTCACTTATACAAAAGCCAAACCTCCTTTTATAATTACAATTAACAATAAAGTACAATGGATTAACATTATGTTTCTCAATAATCCAATGTGTAGATGTAGTATTCACTCAATCTACTGAAGCAGAGAAATAGAACAAATTTGCATATTTGTTGACACAATCAGCAGAGACTACCGATTGTTTACTTAATAAGAATCTTAAAAATGAGAACATAAATCTTAACGACAAGCAAAAGAAAAGTAATAACGGCCTCAACTGCACTACATGCAGGCATCCTCATCGTATTGGACAACATAAGCCCTAATTTAGCATGTCTTTTCCAATGCAAAAACAAGGAAATTGGAATACCACCTTAGCTGAGGAAACACAAGTGAACTCAGGAATTGAGCATTTGACATTGCTCATAAGCCTGCATATTGCTGCCAAAATGAACAACACTTAGTACAAGGTATCTTGCATAAATGCAAAATGCAAAAGTACACTAACAAGATCTGTCACGATGAGAACAGGAGAGACTTCTATAAATTTTTTAAGTAAGGTTTGGTGAAATTGTATCATCCAGTAGAAATATACATAAACACTATTTTAATTTTAACGATGATAAACTTTGATGAAAAGTTTTAAATTGATACAACTCGTTATACTAAGACAAAAAAAAAAGTAGAAAGAGCATCTCATATCACTTGACCAGTTTCTGTTCTTAAACATGCAAATTTAAAAATAATACAGAGGCATAAAATCAGGTTGACAGGAACTCGAAGCGAGAACCAATTCAAATGCTGGTAAACATTTCACCTGAATGAATATCATTAGAATATTTCTGAAGTTTGAGAAAAATGCTTGTGAAATATACCATGTGCACGCATTGTACACTATTGCGCATGATAAAAAGCACTAATTGAGAATTAAGGAATGAACTTTGGCCACTATAGACAAACACTGACTAGTACAGCATCACTTAATAATAGTCTTGACCGTAATACTACTTTAGTTACATTAAGGATATAACATAACTTACTTTGAATCGTCGATGCAATTGAATAGGCAGGTGGATTTAAAAGAAGATCTCTAATATACCTGAGAACCACAGTTACATAAATCCAAAAGTTCAAGATCATCTCTAAAATAGAAATGAAAGGACACCATGCAAAAATTTCTAATCCTCAGAGTGTGTAATTACACGAGTGCATTGCATGTTGATCAGAATTATATTCCAACTCAGAATGTCGGCTAACAAAAGAAAAGGAACAAAGATCATAAAGTAAAATTGGACATTGAGGGCGTGGCGTTCTAAGATCAGGCCAACAGTCGGAATTGGTTTCTACCAGGTATCATAATAGCATAAAACACATAGGAAACTGAAACATAACTTTTCTTTTTTTCCTTTTTTCTTTTTACTATTTATTTATTTTTTGTTTGCCATGTGGTTTATTTGGCGGGAGTGGGATGTGAGAGTTTTTGAGGGTTGTGAAAATTCGATATCTCTTCTGAAGGGAAGCATTCTTGCTTCCCTTTTTTTGTGGCTACAGCCTGAGTTCTTTCTCTCTTTTTCCCTTTGCAGATTGTGTTGATTTGCTAAGGCCTTCTTAGGCTTTTGTTTGCAAAGGGTTTGCCCCCTCATGGCGTTGCTTTCATCTATAATATCTTTATCTTTCAAAAAAAAAATATAAAATAAAATAAATTCATTATTCCACTCGAATATTCAAAAACAAAAAAATCTGAATAATACGTATGTCAACACTTACAAGACAGGAAGACCAGCACAATTGGAAGGAAGTAAAACCTTCAACAAACAAGGTATTCCTTCAGTCGGTATGGCACCTGAGAAAAAGGTGTATATTAGTAATGCTTTTAAAAATGAGAATGGCTGGAAAAAGTTGAAAAAACCAATAAACCAGACTAACCAATTTGTGTAGCCGTTCCTAAATGCAAAAGGACGAGGCCTGTTTTCCGAAGCAACAGTTACATCCCTAAATAAAACCACATCTTCCAAACCATAGAGTTCCTTTACCTAAGATAGTGAAGATAACAACAATAAAATTTATCAGCACCTATGGAAAATTAGGAAAATAAAAGAACGGGGTGTTTTAAGAAATATAGACAATCAAGGAACCATGAGTTATATGCTTGCAGAATGAACCTTCGATAACAATTCAATGACAGGATTTCCCTCGAACCATTCAAAATGTCTAGCACTGCACTCTCCCCACAATAATCCTCCCTTGCCGAATTCTCCCCAATGCCAAGTACCTGCAGTAAACTGAATAATGAATATATTTGTAAGAGAGAAATAGTATAGCTAAAAGTACTAGAACTACAAAATTACTCTCTAAACACACCA
>MKEJ01048168.1:0-11776 GCA_001753735.1 Embelia ribes | reverse complement strand
GGTTTTATTTTAAAAAAATATATTAATCAAATTAAGTTTTTTGATTACGAATATCTACAAAAATAAGTTTTTTTTAAAAAAAAAAACTATTAATCAAAATAGGTACGTTTTTTTGAACATATATGTTTAAATTGGTGGTCGTTAATTAGAGAGAAACTATATGTGATCATATTAGTTAGATACTTATTCCAAATTATACATGATCATATTGCCTTATTCCAAATTATAAATTATCTTGTTAATAGAACCTTTTGCCATGATTGGAATTATTTGGCTCTTGCCTTAGAAAAAACAGTCACATTAGATTAAAATTATTTTTATATGAGTACGGTTTTATACATATAAGAATAAAGAACAATGAAAAATCTTATATGTTTCAATTAAAGAAATATTTCTTTTTCAAAAAAAAGGGAAATGAAAAAAAAGGTATATTATTTTTATAATATTAAATTTATTACCATACATATAATATTGGTTAATATAAGTATGATATAAAACTAATAAACATATGCCATTGTACTTTAGTTCAATTAATAATATAAATTGTATCAATAAAAAAATATTTTGGCAGTATGATATTAACATAGTAGTAAAAATATTAGCAAAACTAATATTTACAATATATTATAAGAGTGTTTACAAAATGATAACACGCAATAAATTAATATTATACGAAATTACTAAATTGATATCTACTAAATTAGTAACTTAGTGTAATATTATAATAATAATAATATAGATTGCCTTTTTTAAAAAAATTATTTTATTATGTTATATTTTAACTGTATTTGCTAATATTATTTCAGTTTATAAACTTATTATCATATTTATATTTGGTACAATATTTATTATTAGTTTTTCAATTAGTCAAATGTGAATATTTATTAATGATTATACTATAATTAAATATTAACAAAAACATTTAAAAAGTTAAGATTATGTCATCTAAAATTAGCACATGTAATAAATTAAAAACCTAGGTGAAATTGTAATTTGTAATGTGAATGCAACAACTCGTAGGTATTTTAATAATAGTATAATCATTACTATAAATATAAGCACGAGTGAGTAGTTGATATAATTATGTTCAATTAACACTTGTAATAAATGAAAAAATACTTGGGTGAAGTTGTAATTTGCAGTGTGAATTCAAGTTGCTCATGTCTATATTAATAATTATTTTATTATAAAATATTAATAAAATTAACATTAATTTAGTCAAAATTAATACATGTAATAAATCTAAAATTTTGGGGTAATTACAAATGATAGTGTGAATACAAGCTCCTCATAGCACGTCAAAGCTCCCCACTCGCACTTAAAATGATATTGTTTTTTTTATTTCTCTATCTTATAGTTCCAATATTGTTTTGCAAACATATAAATTTGTTGCTGATGAAATTATTACTCTTACTATATCTATTAAATTCATATAACAAAAAACAAAATCAAATCATATAAAATTTGATAGTCGACGAATAACTTGGTCGTAAAAATTCAAAATGCAACTGATTGAACATAAAATGTGCAGTTTATTTATTTAGCACGTGTTCTAAGGAATGACAAAATATTTTTAGTAAGAACCTGAGTATTGAATCTCAAGAACTCCTATACGTGATGGAAATCTTAAGAAAATTCGAATCACACTATCCTACCGGAGAATTCATATTTTAATTACTAATTTAATTACGTTAAACCTACTCCTACTTGCTCGGTGGTTGTCCTGATACGGGAATGGTTTTGACTACAACTAAGTTCACAATTTATTGAATAAAAATGTAACAATTACAATAAAAGTGTTGCCTATGACGGGAAACCCGATAAGTTAGTTTCCGTTTCAAATTACCTTAAATGACGAGTTCCGGTTAAATTTGGTAAGAAATTTTATTATATTATAAAATTGTATAAAATAAGAGCTATAAACCTGAGTAATAACTTGAATTATTTGACATTTGACGCACCTACTATTTTATTTTTCGGTATTACTTGTTCTTATGTGTGTTTCAGGAAAAATATGTCAAAAAGACCAAAATAGTTGATGCGGAAATTTGTCGAAGATTTTGCAATTATATAAAATGTTTGATTACTGAAATCTGATTATAAAAAACAGGCAAATTGATAAAAATTGAAGAATTATCAAGCAGTCAAGACTGGCCAAATTATGGATATTTGGATCGATCGAGCCATAAGTTTGACCAATCGAATTGTCTAGGATCAATTTACACTCAAGGTTCAACAACTCTCTTTTTGGCTCACACTCCACCTCTTCCCTCTTAATCAACCTCACTCAACCACTCAAGATGACAAAAAGGGGGGTGGATTTCATTTTTGCGGGGACTTTTTGATTAGCTTAGATTTTATTTTTTTGGAAGCATTTGCTCCCCTTCTCTTTTCTTTTCATTTTTTTCCTTTCTTCTTCTTGTTTTATTTTGTTGATCTTGGAGTAGAAGAAGTGCATTTTAAGTTCAAAAGTTGTATCAATTTCATTTTAAATTTGGTCAGCATAATTATTGTTTAAAATTAATTGTAATATTTTTATCTTCATGCTTTAATTTACATGTTATCTAATTTCTTGCTTAATTTAGCTATTCAAATTTGTTTAATATAATTGTTATTTTAATTAATCGCAATGTTTAAATCTCCATGTTTTAAATTTTATATTGTTATGTTTAATTTTATCATGTTAAGCTAGTTTTAACTCTTGTTTCAGCGATGAAAATAAGTTAGTTGAACCCCCGAATGCCCTAAGTAATGAGAATGATTTTCCTAAATTTTAAACCGGAAAAATTGACTTAGAAAATCTAGAGTTTTAAACTTATTGAAAGTAAATTAGACATCACTTAGGTATAGTTATAGAGACTAACAACCTCCCGATGGCACACTAGGTCTAGATAAACTAGATAACAAATTGCCATAATTTTCTAGATAAATTTTGCTAGTACTTATTTTTTAGTGGATTCTTAATCTGACAAATTGTTTTAGTCTAAAAGTGTAGAGTTTTCGAACCTGTCTGTGATAACTTAGAAATTATTTAGGTGTAGTTATAAAGTCTGACATGCTCTTAATGACACAATAGATCGAAGTAAATCAAATAAGAAATGCTCCGTGATTTTATGGACTAATTCAATCGGAACTCGTTATTTAGGGTAATTAGGGACATAAACTTATCCATCAGATTCCCCGTCAAAGGCAGGGTTCTTATTATTATTAGTTTTACGTTTTTATTCATTAGATTGTTGCTTTAGTTGTAGCCTAAACAACCTTCCATATCGAAACCAAAACTAAGGAGAAAATAGGAGTAGAATTAATTTAGTAATTAAAAAAATAAATTTACACGATAAGATTGCACGATTCAAACATTCTTAAGATTTTCGCTACACTTAGGAATCCTTGAGAGATCGATACTCGGTATTCTTACCGAGAAAACTATGATAGTACCTTAGTATACTGGTTAAGTACTGAATTCCGTACAATCAAGTTTCAATAAAAAATCACGGACATTTATTATCTGGTTTATTTCTACCTAGTGTGTCATCGGGATGTTGTCAATCTACATAACTATACCTAAACAATTTCAAATTAACTTCCGACATGTTTAAAAATCCTAGATTTTATAAATAAATTAAATTTTTTAGATTAAGATTTATAAAAATTGTTCTCGTCAATTAGAGTGTTCGGGAGTTTCGGCTAACCTATTTTCATCCTCTAGGCAAGATCGAAACTAGAAAATATATCAAGAGTAAACTTATCAACATATACTTGATAACATGAAAATGCAAATATGGCAATTAATTTAAATAACAATTATGCTAAACTTATAATTGGTCAAAACAATAATTATGCTTGAAACTTAAACCCTTAATTTAAGAAGAAGCAATACTTACAACCTTAAAGTAGTTTGAATTACATTACAACACTTGTAGAATGAAATCTTCACACCAAAACTAAACGACATTCTTCATGCTCTTCTTTTAGCCCTAAAATTAACAACAAGAAGAAAAATAAAAGAAGAAGTAGAAGAAGAGAGAAGCAAGAGTAAAACAAGAGAAAAACCAAAACTAAAACTAAGTAAGTCTCAATCTTTGTTAATGATAATATTATTCCACATCGACTACTAATAATATTAAATTATTTTATATGGTTATATGGGCATTCTCCCCTTGCAACCCGGTTTTCAAGGGTGAGTTATACCCATGTGATCGTTACAATTATAAAGTTAACATGGTATTAGAGCTACCCGATCTTTGGGTTTAGCAAATGAAATTAATTAATTACTAAATAATATGAGCAAAACCTGCCGAAAATTGGTTAGATTTTGATTGAGTCTGGTCTGCACGTGCAAGGAAGTGTTAAAGATAATATTATCCCACATAAAAATATCTAAACAATTTTGAGGTTGAGTGTCATTTTAGCTATAATCACCAACTTTATCATCACCTTAAGTTGGTAGCAGTTGTGGGGTTTTTTGCAAATTTAGGTCACATGGACCCCAATATTACGCAAATGATGCATCAACAAAAATAATTACCAATATGGTGCACTCATTATGTTTACTGTTACTAATGGCGAATATTTCAAAATATTGTATATTGTTCGCCACTATTAATGGCGAACAATATTTTTTTTATTTTTTTACAGTTCGCCACTACTAATAGTTTTGACCCTATTTTTAATAACTTATATTTTGATGATAACTAAATAATTCATTTAATTAATACTCGATTATGTTACTAATATTTTAATTGTGTTTCTAAGAGTTTAAGGAATCAAGATCAAGCATATACTTAAATAGATTTTGACCACACATGAACTCGTGTCCGCACACTAACAAAGGCCCGTCCACACAAGGACGAAAGTCTATCCGCACACGGACGCCAATATGTACGCACAAGGTCAGGTCGACCACATACTGATAAGAACTGACCACATACGGTCATGATCAGAGAATAAAGATTGTTCATTTCATTGCTATGTCTTGACGATTGCTGCCAAATCCAGACCGAGCTCGAACAATATAAATAGAGGGTTCCTTCAACAATCTAAATCATCCATTCTTCAAGCTCTTTCATCTCTCTAAGAAACAATAGCAAGTTCAAACTCTTTACTTTATAATTATTCCTATTTAGCTTGTAATATCCTATACTCAAGTATTTCCATCTTCGATATTATATGAGTATAAGGATATACTTCAAATTCTGTTTTATACTGTTTTAGTTGTAAGGATATATTCGGATTTGAGAGGTTATCTCAAATATAATAATCGGCACCCGTGAAGCTGATTAGGCTGTAACAATATCTTGGTGATAAAGGAACCTTAAGCAATGTTTGGAAGAGTGAACATAGGGGATCAATTGATCTTTGGCCGAACCACTATAAAACTATATTTGCAATATCTATCCCTTTTATTCTTTGCATAGTAGTTAATATTATTGTGTAGAATTTTATAGCGTTATTTTAATTCAAAAAACTTATAATTTAATTTCAAACACAATTCACCCCCTCTTGCGTTTGTGTAAGGGATAACAAATGGCGAATAAAATTTTTTTTTTTTACAATTTGCCACTAGTAATGAAAAAAAATATTTATTTTTATTTTTTATATACAATAATCTTAATCAATTTAGTTAACTATTTATTTATTTATTTATTTTTTAAGTTCGCCACTACCGAACTGTAAAAAAAATTATATGGATTAAATAATAGATGTCATCGGATGACATATATCCCCACTAGAAATAACAAGGGTGGGGGCCCCACAAATTGGTTATTTCCTTACGGCAATTTGTAATATAAATAACACACAGCATAAACTCTAGGAGGGGACCACAAAGTAATTACCCCAGAGGGAGGGCCACTTTGTATTAAGTTAATGGTACTTATTAACTTAATTTTCTCTCTTATGTTTGCCTAAGGGATAACAAATGGTGAACAATAATTTTTTTTTTTATAATTTGCCACTTAGTAATGGCGAAAAATATTTTTTTTTTTACAGTTCGTCACTAGTAATGATAAAAACTATTTCTTTAATTTTTTTTTTTTTAAGTTCGCCACTACCGAACTGTAAAAAAAATTATATGGATTAAATAATAGATGTCATCGGATGACATATACCCCTACTAGAAATAACAAAGGTAGGGGCCCCACAAATTGGTTCTTTCCTTACGTCAATTTGTAATAAAATAAATAACACACAACAAACACTCTAGGAGGGGACCACAAAGTAATTACCCCAGATAGGGGCCGACTTTGTATTA
This sequence comes from Embelia ribes, assembly GCA_001753735.1. Lineage (NCBI taxonomy): Eukaryota > Viridiplantae > Streptophyta > Magnoliopsida > Ericales > Primulaceae > Embelia > Embelia ribes. The sequence continues at coordinate 5,523 of MKEJ01048168.1, read as the reverse complement.
AGTTAATGGTACCCATCGACTTAATTTTCTCTCTAAAACTCTACACTTACCTATGTAATTTCAAACTAAATTATACCACCCCTCAAAACCTAAAATGGAAATACCAGCAAATGAATATATGTCATAATATTTCAAATCACATATACCAGCAAATAGAAATACCATCAAATGAATATAAGTCATCCGTTGACATCTATTATGTAAAAAAAAAAAAATTTCGTCATTATTAGTGGAGAACTATAATATATATATATATATATTCTTCATTAGTAGTGGCGAAATGAAAAAAAAATTATTGTTCGCCATTAGTAGTGGCAAACAATATACAGTATTTTGGAATATTCGTCATTAGTAATGGTGAACATAATTTTTTTTACTATATTGGCAATTATTTTTGTTGATGCACTATTTACCCAATATTTGGGTCCACGTGACCCAAAATTGCAAAAACCTAGCGATTGAGTATTTAGGCTTAGAATGTAGCACCAAATTAGGGATGATGTTGGAGTGTGATTCAAGGTAGATTATGATTAAAGTAAGAGTTGTTGAAGCTTGAGTGTATTATGTATCCAGCTAGTTCGATTGATCCAACCATAGTTCGATCGATCAAACTTCTTAAAATTTGGCCAATTTGTTTTGCTCTGAAATTTTTTCATTTTTCTCGATTTGTCTGATTTTGACCTTCGAATTTCAATATCCAAACGTTGTCTACGATCCCGAATTCTAGACAAATCCCAGCAATGGCTATTTTGGCATATTTGACACCAGTATCTTGAAATACACACGAAAACCTGTAATACCGAAATAAAATACGAAACGTGCATCAAATGTCAACTAATTTCAGTTATTACTCAAGATTACTACTTTTATTTTCTATAATTTTGTATAGCAATCAACAACCGTTCAAATTTCAAAAATATTTCAAATTATATTATATAATATAAGTGAATGATAATTGTATTCATTATTAATTCTAATATATCTTTAGGGAATATTTTATTTTGTATATAGTATTATTGATTACTTTAAATACAATCGTTCAAATATAAAAAATACTTCAAATTATATTATGTCTAATATATGTGAATGATAATGGTGTCCCTGATGAAATATATCTCAAAAATAGCTCCACATTTAAAATATTTATGGAACAAATAATACTCGCTAATATGGTCACTACTAATGATAAACAAATTCCTAGTGATAATTTATAATATAAAATGATACATTAATAATAACATATACCCTTAAAATAATGTGAGACGTCAATTGATGATTTTGTGGCAAAATGATGTCCATAAATTTGACGTAGTGTTTCACAATGTTTTATTTGTGTTTCTTTTAGTTTTTATTGTAGTAATATATACATTTTTTTTTTGTCATTTTAGCTTTTGGAAATGTTTATTTAATTGACATTGTTCACCATTGTGTCACTATCATGATTCAAAATGTAAGTCTTACTATTATGTAATACTTATATGTAATATTTTCAACCATCATCACCACAATTACGACCTGATATATCATGAGGATAAAATTTACATTCGTATCAATCGAAACCATTGTGGCATCTTATTAATATGTATCGGTGCATTATAGCCGTTTGGAGAAAAAACAAAAAATAAATTTACACAGATGAAAAAAATTGGTGAATTTGATTTCCACAACCGTTATGCTACAGCCAATACACCCTGAAATCCTTATTCCTTACACCATCGCCATTACCATTACAACAATCGCCAATGTTATTCGAAACCTTGCTTATATGTACTGATATTTTTTTCTAAAAGAAAAATAAGCACAATCAATCTAACCATTTAATTATTTATACAGTTTCAATGTATGATATGTGACTTGTGTTAATATAAATCGTGCTTAATTTACAGAGGGTACTTGGAATAGAAATTGAATGAACACTATAGTTTTAGGGGGGGAAAATGAATAGTCAAAATTATAAATGTGCATAAAAGGGATTCGAGTATTAATTTGAGGAAACTAAGTGAACATTTTAGCGGTACAATGTAAACAACCTAAAACAAAATCAATACTTACAATAATATGACAATATATATATAGACAGCCCAGTGCACAAAGATCTCGCATTGAGGGATTTACGAGGGTATGATGTACGCAACCTTACCCATTACCTACGAATCGCAATGTAGGCGTGCAAGGCCTTAACTTATAGAAGTTCAAGTTAAGGCTTTAAAACACCAACAGTATCAATTTCGGGAGCGGTTAAACATGGTGCAACTATGATAATTAAATGCCATGTAAACATCAAGCCATCGATTTCTAATAAATTGTTCTTTGCAAAAAAATAAATATCCAAGCCAGATAGCGTATCTATCAAAATTTCACCGTCACATCGACAAAAATAAAGCTTTCATTCACATAAATTTATGTATCAGCCTAATTTGTACTAAATTTGATATTAAATTTTGTTCTTCTGAACCAATTATTTTTAGAAAGTATACGAAAGATAAAAGGTGGGTCAATTGATAAGAAATCTTGTTTTTGGACCTAGTAGAAATGATGTAACCATTAGCTGGCCTCGATTTTGCCATACTCAAAATAGAACCATATAAGGTTGTGAAGAGAGAAAATTAGGTTTCCTTTTCTATTACAACTTTAATAATTAATTTCAAAAATGAATCTTGAAAGTCATATTGATGTAAATGGAAGTCATAAAAATTTTGAGATGTGCCAATAAATAATATAAAGCAGTTAGAGAAGGGCTACACTAAAGGAGAAAAATTATACACATACAGGCTATATTATGTGGAAATTCTAAAATTCTCGTTTATTTATTGCCTTATATGTGTTATATCCTAGTCAAGCATCCAAATATTTGACAGTTAGGCCAAAATCCTGTAACATCAAGCATAAAATTACTAGGAAAATAAAATCATTGCAACCCGTTTAAATAAAGCATTAAACATGTATATAATATAGTGTCATGATTTAGCTGTTTACTTTTCAAAAGAACCTATATTTAATAGTTCTAATGTTGTTTCGTAATGTTAATAGTTGCATGAGATCACATAACTCTGTGAAGTTAAGAAATAATAACATTCTCGTGTACTTGTGTGATGGATTAAATTATGGCTATGATGATAATATTCATGTTTTTAGCTCCAAATCCAAATATGGACATTTGTTTGCAGGACAAACTTATACAAAACATAGTTTTTTTGGCCTAATTTTGTTGCTTAATCTCCATTTTATTAAATATTTATGAAAGTATAAACTATACTTTAGTCCCTTTAACTATGACCCAACTTGTCAATGACACCGCAAGGCAGTCAAAACGTGTCTCGGGAACGTATCGTTTTTAATAATTTTGTGTATCATCTCGTTTCGTCTCGTGTATTGTAAGTATTTAAACATAGCTATTTTATGGTATGAAAACACAAATATCACTAAGAGATACATAAATATATCATACAAAATACAAAATAGACATTATTATAGTAGAAAAACACAAACATCATTAACTTCAACCATTTGAAATTGTTACATTAGGTCCCTATGTTTTTTTAATCAATTTTTACCACAAACAACGACTCTTTATATTAACAAGCTCTCCTAATGCGACTTAGTCTTCAACCTTTCTTCTCTAACCACTTTATCAGCCCCAAATTCAATCAGTCTCAAATTCATTAGTCTTGGATCAAATCAGTTATCAATTTGTTTTATAGTCTTTTCAATTTGATTGGCACTAAATTCGAACGACATGTATTGATTCTTCTTTTCTTCGTAACCGATTGATTCTTCTTAATTTATCAATTTTTCTGCTCCTTTCAATCATTTAAAACTCTACAACTAGGTTTTTTGTTTGTTTTGCTTTGAGGAAAAAATATGAAGCATAATTTTATCGATTTACTTTCTAGGTTTGGTTGAAGAAGAAGTGTGAATGCCCTATATCTCATCTTCAATTTACTCAATAAAAAGAACACAAGCAATTGCTTTTTTGAAAAATCAAAGAAATAAAACAGAAAGGGTTCCCCTTGGGATTGCCCTAGCTCAAAGGTTAATTAGAACTCGGTCCAGTGTGTCTTAAGTGCATCTAGGTTTTTGTTGCCGCTACCGGCAAGGCTTCACCGTATCCGATTACCTAACTTGCGCGTACCATGCTACCCCTAAACCCCACCCCAAGAGTGCCTTGAGATAAGGCACTAAGGCAAGCACCTCATTCACATGATGCTATTTTATAATTTTTTGTTCTAGTGTGTATATAAGTTCTTTTTACGACACATCATATTACAATCGTCATTGGCTCTTACTTATCCAGGAAATGATCATTAGTATAAACTATATAATATGGCAACGTATAATATATCAAAAAGTTGTTACTGATTCTCCCCACATATAGCAAAAGCCTAAATTTACAAATACACAAGAAAAAGTTAAGAATGAAGAGATTGTGCAATTTTGTTAAAAAAAATAAATAAATTAGCGCTTTGCTTTACTAGGGCGAGCGCCCTAGATGGCACTTAGCGACTTAGGCGATAGAGGGTCTTGGCACCTTAAGAGCACCTAGAGCCTTTAACCACACCGTTCGCTATACTTGCAGGTATATGTATGCATGTACACTATGTGAATATACATAGAATACAGAAAAAGTCTGGCATCCCATCAATCACTAAACAAGGATTTGTATACTAAATGTTAGGGGCAAAATTTTAGAGGATCTCCTTGAAGAGAACACACCCACCAGTATATCTAAACACTATCCAAAGCTATATTAGGGATTATATTGGTACAATGATCCCCTCATCTCCTATCCATTTAAGTCGAGAAGAATCTGGTGTGTTCATTCCCCAATATTCTTGACATACAGGGGTTAAAATTTAGGGGATGAGGATAGATATATTGGTGTGAATGCCCAAATAACTCATCTCAATTTTACTCAATAACAATAACACATAACCAATAACTTTTTTGAAAAACCAAAGAGATACATATAAACAGAAAAGGTCCCTAAAGATAATCATTGAGTTGGGGGTGAATAATAATCCACTAGTAAAGGTATGACAATGGCAAATACCCTATAATCGAAATAGTATTAGATACAATGAGTTTCCTAAAATTTAATTTTTAAAATTTACGATAAGGGTTCACTGGGAGCATTTGTGTGAGTGCCCTACATTTATAGGTTTTAAGCTCAAATCTTCTCTACTTTTTAACTTAAATTTTTTATTTTTTATTTTTAACTGAATAAGCTGAAAGTATTAAGATTTAACATGCATGCATCTTTAACTAAAAAGGGCTGTTTTTGCTCAAAAGTTGACTAAACGAACCTAGATAACAAGAACACATAACCAATTACTGTCTCGAAAAATCAAGGAGATACGTAAATAAACCGTAAAAAGGGTTTTACCTTGGGATTGCCCCTGGTGCGGAGGTCAGCCAGGACTCGGTTCAGCGCGTCTAGGTTTCCGCCCCCAGCGCCGGCGGCGGCTCCGCCGTATCGGATGACCTGATTTGTGCTCGCCATGTCCTAAACCCTAGCTCAATCTG
>MKEJ01048167.1:0-12940 GCA_001753735.1 Embelia ribes | reverse complement strand
CAATAAACTCTCAACAAACAGTGGAGTTTGTTTACAAAATATGAACTACGCTAATTCTTCACTAGGCTATTATGGCCGGTTGACTGAAGTCCTAATCGTAGAGTATCCGAGGCTGCCTATAAAGAGGGTGATATTGTTCAAATGCGACTGGTTTGATACGGGAAGACAAGAAATTAGAACTAATAAGAAATATAATCTGGTGTAGCTAAATGAAGATAGAATATATAATAAGTACAATCCATTCATATTGGTTATACAAGTCACCCAAGTTTGTTTTGTTCCATATCCTTTGTTGAGGAAAAAACGATCACCTTGGCTTGTCCAACTTCCAATGTCAAGCGGGGCGAATGAGGCTGTTTAACAGCAGCATTCCAAGAAGACGAAATGAATAGGCAAGCTCAATATATAGCATAAATAAATGAAAAAGAAGAGGAAGACTATGAAGATTAAAAAAAAATTCATGCGTTTAATTTGAAAATAATTTATTCTCTTACCTACTGCACTTATTAAATTTTTATATATTTTTAAAAAATATATTTTGACTATTTAAATAATTTCTTTTGATGCAAAATATATTTAAACAATTAAAATATTTTTAAAAAAATTATTTAACATTTATGATTGAATTTGCAATGGATTAATAATTATTTACTTTTAAATTTTTACGGAGAAAAAATTAAAATCTGTTGTAACATCCGTTGTCGCAAAATATTTATTTAAATTAAATATTATTAATTAATTAATTTTTATTTTTTTTAATATTGCGATGGATTTTACAATGGAATAATTAATATCCATTGCAACATTTGTCAAGAAATATTTATTTAAAATAAATATTACTAATTATTTTGTTTTTTATTTTTTTTAATATCGAGACGGATTGTCGATGGAATAATTAAAATCCATTGCGACATCCATGTAGAATATTTATTTAAATTAAATATTAATAATTAGTTTATTTTTTATTTTTGTAATATTGTGAAAAATTTTGCAACGAAGTAATTAAAATTTGTTGTAACATCCATCGCAAAATATTTTTTTAAATTAAATATTAATAATTAATTTATTTTTAATTTTTTTAATGTTGCGATGGATTGCAACAGAATAATTAAAATAAATTGCAACATTTATCGCAGAATATTTGTTTAAATTGTTTTTTTGATGGAATTTGCGACGGTATTCATTGCAATTACCATCGTAGAAGCATGACAATTGGTTTCTCGAGGTTAATTTGCGATGGATATCCGTCGCAATTACCATCACAGCATACGACCATTCATCGCAGATATAACTATATATGGGGTACAAGCCCTACGATTATTCAATTCCGCCTCCCTTCTCTCTGTCCCAATCTCTGTATTTCTTTCTCCTTTTGCCACACTTCAGTCCATCCTGCCCTACTGCCATCAGCTGCTACCTCGCCGGCGTTGCTACCACTACCATTAGCAGTTGCACCTCCGTGTACGGCCGGACTTTTATACCTCCGTTGCCGCCCTACACTCCCACGCCACCGTTTGCACGCCACCACGGTTTAGCTGCCGGTGCTGTGAGCAAACTATTTTCTTTTAATTTGTTTTGGAAATGTATGTTATTTATTTGTAAAAACTTGTTAGTAATTGCTGTTATTAGTTAAATTTGTTAGTAATTATTGTAACTGTTAATGAAATTATAAATTGCAAATTATGAACTGCAATTTATAGTTAGAAATTACTGTTATTATTTAAACTGAAACTGTATGCTGAAAATTGTTATTGTTTGTTAGAAATTACTGTAAATATTTAAACTGAAAATTGTGAACTGAAATAAGTAAACTGTTATTGCTGTTATTAATTGTAAACCGTTATTGTAGAAATAGCTATTGCTGTTAGAAATTTTTGTTATTAATTGTAACTGTTATTGTAGAAACTGTTATTGCTACTAGAAATTGTTGTTATTAATTGTAAACTGTTACTGTAGAAACTGTTATTGTAGAAATTGTTGTTATTAATTGTAAATGTTACTAATTATTGTAAACTGTTAGTGACTTAAAAGTATTTAAACTTTAGTTAGCTGTTACTGTTACTATTTAAATTGTTCGTTAACTGTTAGTGACTGAAATGATAATTGTTACTAAAATTGTTAGTGAGAAATGTTTGGAAAAAATTGTTACTAAAAACTTAGTGAAAATTGTTAGTGAGAATTGTTACAAATTGTTAATGTTAATTGTTTTATTAAACATTCTTACAAACTGTTAGTAAAAACTTAGTGAAAAATGTTAAGAACGAATTGTTAATGAAAATTGTATTACTAAACATTGTTACAAACTATTTGTGAAAAATAAGTAAAAATTGTTAATGAAAATTTTTAGTTAGAATTGTTCGTTAAAATAATAGTGGAAACTGGTACAAACTGTTACAATAAACTGTTAATTGAAAATGTTATTGAAAACTATTAGCAAAAGTTGTATCAGTGTATGTTAAAAATTGTATTTGTATAATTAAATTGGAAATTGTCATTAAATGATAAATAAATAGTGAACGGACTTGTTTAAATAGGAACCTGCTAAAACCTATTTACTGTTTAGTAATATAATTTACAAAATAGTTTATCAACATGTTCCTTTGCTTTGTACATCGGCTGATTTATTACCTTGACCTCGGTTTTGAACTTTTTATATATTAATTATTGACACATTTTGGACAAACTTAGGGACAAAAGTTATACTATTTATTTAAGAAGTAAAATAATAATAAAATTGGATATAAAAATAAATTTGGTTAATTGTAAAAACACAAATATTTGAAATAGAAATTTTAACTTTTAAGTAAAAGCTAGTACAATGTACAAAAAATATTTTACGCTATAAGAAGTACGAAATTGAAGCCAAAAAATTTAAATATAACAAAATGTAGTTACATAAATAAAAAATATTTTCTTTAATAAATTACCATCAAGTAACAAACTATTGATTAATTGAAAATTTTAATGTAATGAATTTTAAAAATTACTAAGTCAAATATTATTAATTATTGTAGATATTTCGAGGTAGATATTCTCACGAGTTCGGTAGTGGCTCTCGGGGCTGTCACCCAGAGAGTTCTTGCCCCAGGATGATTTTGATTTGGATGGGTTGAATTTCGTACCCATTCCAGCGTCTCTGAGCTTGAACCTGTGTATCATCGAGGACGTCGTTGTTGTTGTCGATACTGATGCTGCCGGAGCCGATGTAGCGTCTATTAGTAAGTCACCAATTGGATCTTTTGGGTCTAATCGTGATGCTACCATCCCATCCGGGTCTTAGGTTGGTGAATGGCGAGCCAAGAAGCACTTTTAGGTTTATGTGTTTGGCAAGTTAAATAATTTAGTTAAATTTTTTTTTTAATATAATTTAGTTGAATATGCATACAAAATCTAAAATATTAAAATAGATCTTTGAAACCCTCTGAGATAATTGCCAAAGTCATGCGGGACCTCTACAAAGAGCAGTTGCAGGACAAGAGCTTCAAGTGGAGTTAGCTTAAGTCGGAAACGGTAGCTTTCTACTGGAGTGATGTAGAAATCGTTAAATACTGTATATAAGTTGTTTTTAATTTATAAATATTTCGGGCTTTAAGAATCATTAAATGTTGCATAAATTATGCTTCTGGCATGATGCAGAGTCAAAAGTGCATGGGGCTTGGAAGTCTCAGGCGATTAAAGTATACATGCATTACATCTCTGACATCAAGGAGAAGGCTCCGGCCAAGCCCTCAGGTCTCACTCAAGCTGAGTGGGACAATTTTCTCGATCATTAGTTGACCCTCAAGGCCATTGCCGAGTCTAAAAGGAACTCGCCTAATCGGAAATTGAGGGGATAAAGTGACCTAGCAGATGGGTCGATTTCCACTACCACTCACTCGCAGAGGCTGGTAATTTTATTAAACTTTTTGATTTTTTTTCTTATTTTCTTACAAGTATTAATATTGCTTACTTAATTGTTTTAATTTATAAAGTTAGACCAGCGTAAGGATGTTGGAGTGATACCAACCATCATATAAACACACACCAATGATCATGGTGGAGTGATGTATGTCAGCCAAAAGAGACGCCACGTGCATGTAAGTATATATTAACATAAATTTATGTATTGAGAATTAATAATTATTTATTTGTATTAATTATTTTATGCTTATAATGTAGGATACGTACGTAGCGTTGGAGGCCGAGAGGTACTAGCCTATCCTCGGTACGGAAGAAGCTCGTGACGTTGACGAGAGTCAATTTTTTATGGCACAGTCGGTGGCCCAAGCCATGATAGGTTCTACAGACTTGGGTCGAAGTTCAGGATTTTCTATGCCAAGTCCGCAAAGGTGAGCTCAATGAACCTGTCTTATGCCGCCTAAAGGGACCTCTGGCAAAAGTACGAGGCCCAGCAACGAACCATCAAGAAGATGGAGCAGGAAATAGAGAAAAATCACCGACACAATGATGAGGATGAGCGGGTGCGGTCATAGCTCTTGGCTTGGCTGTAGAGACAAGACAACGTAATGGCTTCATTACAGTTGACGGTCCAAATCTTAACCAATAGATTTGGACTTGCTATACCAGCGACTTCCCTTCCGCGAAACAATGATCATCTCTTTGGTTCTGGGACTAATTCATATCCCAGTTCAGCCCCATTGCCCCTGTCCCCGCCCCTAGGATGATATGTAAATTTATTTTTTATTTTTGTAAATTTTGTAATATTATTTTATTAAAAAATATATATATATTCGCAAAAAAATAAATTTGCGGATTTTCTTTTTTTTATATTTTTTAATTTATTTTGCTATGAATTTGCTACAAAATTATTAAATAATATTATTTAAAAAATTTTATTTATTTCTCAATGGTACTTGCCACAAAAATATAAAAATAACATTTTTTATTCATTTTGCGATGGAACTTGAGTCGCTAATTATTTTTTTTGACTACGGATAATGTGATGGATGTTTTAATAAATTAATTTTTTTATTGTTCTTTTTCGACGGAGTTTGGACGGAAAGATTTAAATAATTTTTTTTAATAATTATTTTTGCAAGGGATATTCCGACGGATGCTTTAATTAATTATTTTTTAATTACTCATTTGTGACGGACATATAGACGGAAATTTGAAAAAAAATAATACTTTTAGTCTCTTTGTTTGCAACGGATGTTGCAACGGATAGATTTTGCTATGGTTTTTGAAATAGAAATTTATATTATTTTTAATATTTCTATTAAATTAATATTTTAAGATTTGTGACGGTTTGCAACGAATTATCTATCGCTAATTAGATTTCATCGCAATTTTTGTCGCTGATTTTTAGTTACACGCTCTATAAGGACAAACGTTTTTGGTGTTGTAAAATCCATCGCAAAACTCGGTCAGTAACGAAATTTGCCACGAATCGTAACGTTATTGTTGGCATGTTTTCTTGTAGTGAATGTACTTTATTAGTCCAGTAATGATGGATCGATGGATCATGAAGTCCATTAGTTTAGATACATACAAGTAGTTCATGTACTCTTTTGTTTTAAAGTTGTTGAAGTGCTGTCAAATAAAATAGGTGAAACGGTGTGATACTAATTTAGTATAATATAAATATACAAAATTCCAAAGTAGATGGTTTCATAACGTAGTCAAAACCATATGATTACAAGGACTAAATGTTTTGTTGTAGGCAAACTCGAGGCAACTCTTTTAAATTAAGTACAATTCCGAACGGCTAGATACTTATAATGTAGAAGGTGATTCTATATATTCAGGTAAAAGAGATATATTATTCATAATGGTGAGTTGTGACGATGATCTCTTCAAAGTTTGTTTTAATTATTTTGGTTTAGAAAATCATTTTTCCATTTAATCTACCAAAACCTCCCGCAAGAAGTTAGAGAGAAATCCAGAATCTAAGGTTTCAAGATCAAAGTTAAAACAAAGCAAAAACCAAAGCTTTAAGATTTACAATACAAGAGATGCATATATTGCCAACGTAAAACCACACTGGGCCGGCAAAAAAACAAAAAAAGATTCCAATTCAAATTTCAAGAAATCGACATGTTGCCGATGGAAAACAATTGATTAAAACCATTCTAGTAAAATATGTTTCTGCTAGATATGCATCGAAAGTATCTATCACGCCCCGGCTCTGGAAAACCCATACACCTGATCAAAATAAAAATAAAAGCCTTCGTAAGAACTTTTGAAATATGGGACGGATTTGTCTATACAAACATGTAAGTTTTCTTAACTTCCCATTGACTGAAATGGCATGTCAATCGACTGACTGAAGCGGATAAAAATACGATCACCACCTTACCTTTCTGCAGCTTAGAGAAAATAACATGTTTTGGGGTTTTTAAATTTTCTATCAAGCATTTTTGGAGTTTTTACAGTTCGAAAAGCTAATATACAAAAAGTAACACCAAACGGGCTTTAGATATTAAAAATTCTGCTATTAAAATAATTTGAAAATTAACTTTCAAAAACTGAAAAGTGAACCCCAACCAAATAGCACTTTTGAAAATAATGTTTACGGGAACAAGGGTTTAAATAACAGTGATGACTACTGTAATGGTAAAGATAGCGGTGCAACTGTTTCGAAATGCAACGGTCGTAGCGTAACGGGTGCAAAAAGCGTAACATTTGCAAAAAGCGGAACTGCAAATATTTTTAAATATCATTTGACTCATCTAAACTTCAATATCATGTATTGTTTATACCATATAATTACATTCTAAATAGTTTCGTATACGTTTTATGACTTTCATATTAAAATTCTTATTTTTAATACTTTAATGCTTTTTTATTTGAATATTTTTCATATGTTGGGTTATTTTAAAGATAAAAAAATCATGTTTCATATAATACAAACTTATTTAAAATAGGTAATAATCATTTATATCAAATAAAATAATAATAATAATATCAAATACACATTTTAGACCCTTTTATTTTACATCCAAAAGGAATGGCATGAAAAATTATAATTTCCGTCTTGATTTTCACTATTGGTGCCTTGTTATGCAGTAGGAATCGTATATAAGAAATCTCTTCCTTCAATTTCAACTTGTTGCCTCTCTAAGAAATGACTTGATTGAGAAGTAAGAAATTGAGGTTACACAAAGTCATCATAACCAACAGTCCACACTAAATCTAGTAATGGATAATTATCTCGTGTACTATAACCATAAGGAAAATAAATGGAAGAAGTGGGATACATGCTCAGTAGATTAGAATAAAAATGACTATCACTGCTGAACGACGATCAACTCAATGAAACCATATTCTCTGAAGTTCTACATTTCTTAACTTTAAAATCTCTCTGATGACTCATAACAAGATTTCAAAATTTGTTACTCCTTATTTTTGACTCGTGCGCAAATATCATTAAACTTGGAAGTTTTTATTGAGACCCACGGTATGAGATATCTAATGACAATATCATCACTTATATTTTGTAATCCAAAATTTCCACGGAATTCATTATCATCTCTTGTACTTGTTTGGCCACTCACTTCTTATTGACCTCTCATGAATTATTGATTAATCATTTTCATATTATTATGATAAATTTTTTGTATCTAATTTCTAAAATATTATTATTATTTTTTTTTAATTTATTTGATTTTTTTAACAACCAATATGGTACTGTAGCGGCTGTTACGACTGCAAATTTTATTATCACCTCCGTAATGGCCCAAAATAGTTTCGGCGATTTCCAAAACTGTTACGTAACAACTGCCGATATTTAAAACCCTAACTGGACCTTTAATTTGTCACTGAGATCAGTTCCTTTTGGGCGCAATGTTGGTTTGCCAATTTCTTTTTGGTTGATGGAAGCCTATTTCTTAAAAAACATTGGTTATCCTTTAATTTTCTTCAGGAGGCTAAGTTAAAAAAAAATTAAAACATTTCAGAGTGCTACACATTGTGAATAATATTACTCAATTTAATCAAATAGAAATAGGTCCATGATTTTAACATTACTCTATTCCCTTAAAGATTTTATTTAAAGGTAATGATAACAATTGTAGAACCAGTGTTTGTAGTACAAGTTTTATAACAGATTAGGTATCTCAAAAACTGGCTGGGCAATTTTTCCGTCAACAATCGAGATTCAGTAAGATCATTTTTGTCTGTGGAAATGGAAAAGAATAACAAACTCAAATTGAATATTTAGATATAGAATGAAAATGAAATGAATAAAATAATGCCCTTTTATTTCTACAATTTCAGTCACTCCAAAACTTCTCATGTAATATATAACCCTACTTCTATGGCAGCAAATGGCTATAAAAAGAGATGTAAACACCATACAGAGACTCCAAGTAATGAATTGGAAGACGATGTGTATGGCAAGAACACGTCACAAGAGGGAGTTGAAAGTAGGTGTCTAGAGTCGCACAGAGAAGACATTCCTAAGGAAACAGGAAAGCGCAAAAAGTCGGTGGCTTGCTCTGTTAGGGTGGTGTGTTAAGGGTGTTAGAAGGATGTGTATGACAAAGATTGGACAATGGGGATGATAATAGCTCATTTTCTAGTTGCAGTGAGGATAGTATGTCCCGTGACGATGATATGCAAGGTGATGACACATGTTGAAATGGGAGTGAAGCGGGTAGGGGCTCAGATGAAGCGTGAACTAGGTCATAATTCTTGTTTGTATGCTTAGTGTTTTGTAGTTTCTTGTTTCATTTTATCTAGGGGTTTTTGAAGCACTCTAGAAGCTTTTGTTCTTGCAGTTGTGCATACTTTTGGGTTGTGGGAGATACTACACTGTTGTGCACATGTAGTCAAGTTCTTTTGCACATATTGATTGTTCGTTATTGCTAGGGATTGCAGATATTAGCCGGGAAGGCATGCCAGTAAGACACCTGCTGCCCTAGTCTACGCGTTGTAGGGAAAGTCCCTGGAGAAGCAAGTCTGAAGCAACTATGGAATGTTTAAAATAAATTTGATTTTGGTAAATAAATTATTTTGGGTATAATTAATTATTGTATTGTTGTAATGTTTGGCGTAAAAATGAAATGGGCTAGAAAAGTAAGAAATCTTGTAAGACTCAAAATAATTACTAGATTTCTAGAATTAAATATTTAGATGTAGAACTTTAGTGAATTTCTAGAGTTAGAGATTATTCTAGATAAACTCTAGAAAGTGTCAATGTTTAACAAATTAAACATCTAAATAGTTTAGTAGATTATTCTGGATAATCGATGTAGACTATTGGATGTAATGAATCTTCAGCATCAATTGTTGATGTGAAGTTGTAAAAATATGTATTGTTTGTTCATGAAAACGTGCAAATAATAATACCTAACAAGTGCACAAGATAACAGTGCAATTTTATAATTTCCAAAAAATTCTTTTAAATTTTCAGCATAAATAAATAATAATATTATGAGTTATAATATATTATTTATTGCATTTGCGGATTCATTGTTATGGCATAGATTCGTAGTCGTAAAGAGTAGTTGTGAGTTTTGTCTTGTTATTGTTGTACCTTAGTGAAATGTGTTTAAAGTTTGTGAAATGTGTTGTTTGACACCTGCTCGACGGGCAGCAGTGCCGGTAGAAAGAGGGTCGGACTTTTATCCAGGGAAATATTTTGAGCCAAAAACTTAATCTATATATCACATTAAAGGTGTCAAAAAGCATTTTTTTTCTTTTCTTGTATTTTTATTTTCGGATTACATCCCTGGGCTTGGAAAAATCCGGGATACGACAAGTTGGTATAAAAAATAATCGGATTACGTAAACCTTAATGGTTTTTTGGTAGGATCTATAATTGGGTTAGCGAGTCATATTTGCTTTTTGTGGCATTGTTAGTTGCGTGCCTTATTGTGTTGGGGATGTTAATGCGTGATAATTTCTAAATTGGCATATTTAGATATTGCGAGATTTAATATATATCTGCGAGGTCTTGTATATATAATTTCTCTTCTTTTTGAATTGGTGGTGTTGTATAGCGAGATGGCATGTCATGGTAGATGTGCTCGTGGTAGTGGTAGGTATGGAGGTAGAATGACTCCTACTCGTGGAGGAGCTAATATTCAAGGAAGGGGAGGTAGAACGGGGGATCATAATGCAATAGTAGCTTAAGTGGAGCGCATTCACATGTGTTCTATTGCGGACATTGAGGAGGAGAACATTCCTCTTTTTGAGGAAAGTATCGATGAGGAGAGTATGGAGGGGTTTGAGGAAGAGGCTCCCAAACCTCAACCTTGAGCTTGCCAAGTGCTCATCGTTAATTAGGAGTCGAAAATATTAGTAGACTTTAACCTCTGGAGTCTACTAATATGTATCGAGCTATGGATGCAGTTTTCAATCGAATGGCGAGGGGTTCTATAGAGAGTGGAGAGACTCGGGCCTGAACGTCTCAAAACATTTTTGGATAATGGGTTCTCCTACTTTCAAGGGAGATCCCAAGCCAATCGTAGCCAAGCAATGGATTGTGGATGTTGAGCAAATTTTTAAATCACTCCAGATGGTGGATGACAATATTCAAATGGCAACAACGCCTTTCTATCTTATTGAAGATGCAAAGGAATGGTGGAAAAGCTAAAAGGAGGTTTATGGACAAGATAATCTCACGTGGACCAATTTTTGTTAATTATTCTTGGAATAATTCTTTCCTGATACGTTTCGTGAAAGAAAGTGAGAGGACTTTGTAAATCTCCTTCAAAGGAACATGACGATACAAAAGTACCAACTCAAATTTACGAGTTTATCCTGTTACACACTAAAACTAGTTTTTACGGAGAAATTTCGGTCCCGTCGATTTGGGAATGGTTTGAGCCAAATGATTCAAACCCCGGTTGCTTTTGTTCTTCATAAGACTTATAAACGACATGAAAATGCAGCGATGAGGGTCGAAACTAGCCTATTAACTAAACAACATATTGATACTTTTTGTCCTCCTCGACCTTCGGGCCAATCTTTAGGTTCTCAAGCAATTCGTGATTTAGGGATGGGTTCGGAAAGTCGTAGTTTTAGTGGTCAAGGCGGTGATGCTGGTGGTTCTAATGCTTATGGAGGTCGTAGTAGGAAAAGGTAATGAGACACTTTTTCTTCTTATTCTCATGGATAATATTAGCGTATCCGATATTTATCTTCCAGTTCAATGGTTCAGGGTGATGCATGATTTAATTATGGCCAGCAGGGCCATTTAGCTCATGATTGTACTTACCCTACTTCATGTCATCTTTGCGGAGCTGCGGGGCACGTTCAGGCTTTGTATCCTATGGTCGCTTGCTACAAATGTAGAAATAGGGGCTATACGCAGTCGCTTCCTTTTTTGCCCCTAGTAGCTCTCGTAAACCTGCGCAGTTTTCTCCTTTCGTGGTAGCACCTAGACTACCTTAAATTGTGCCTTCTTTTGCTTCTCATGGTACTGAAACTTCTCACGGTATTCAGCAGGGTGATGGTTCTTGTAGTTAGTCTTAGCAGTGCCAATTTTTGTAAGCTCAAGCTTATGCGATTCCTCGGGCTCTTGATGTGGTTGAGCCTTCTAATGTTAGAGGTATATTGTATTTTTCTACTTGGGCATACGTTTTATTTGATACTGGTGCATCTTGATTATTCATTTCATCTCGGTTCGTCTCTATGTTGGAGTTGCCTATTGATCGTTTAGACGTACCTATATATGTTGATACCTTAGGAACAATACCTTCTACATTGATAGCGTATGTCGTGACTGTGAGCTTAGGGATATGAATAATGTTTTGCGTCTATTACCTACCTTGGGCTATATAAATGGCACATTTATTTCTACCACGGTGGGCTTCTTTTGCCTCATCAATTGTCACTTAAATAATTAAGCACAATTCTACGTATTAAACTTTAAGTCATCCTTTTAAAATTCAGATTTAGTGAGTCTTGTTTTTTTTTAAAATAGTTCACTCATATACTCTCAAGTTATTTCAATCTACTTTCAAGTTTATGCCTTACCAATTTCTTAGCTAACCTCCTTTAAATAGCATTCTCTGAATTCAGCATAAAAGTACAACCAGTCAAGTTAAAGTAATAAACCAACTTCATTCCCATCTATTTAAGACAACTCAAAACAATTAACTTCTTTCGAAAATCTTTGGAACTCAAGTACGCACACAACCCTTCCAACATGTTCTTTTTCCAAGTTCTACTTTATTTCTCATTATTTTTTTCTCAATAAATTATGGTAATATGCATGATAAATAAGGACAACATAAAATAAATATAAAATAAGAAACATTGGAAGGGAAGGATTGAGAACATGTACCAAATAATTAGCTCGTGTGCACAAAACAATAGTCTAGTGCATCTTTCAAGATAGTACCTGTCAAAACACAGACTATGCACCAAGTATCAGTAATTACACCCTATTTCAATTTGAATTTCGGTTATTTTGAAAGAAAAGTAAGAAATTTTGAAAAAATTTGGCCGAATTTCAAAGAGAAATAGGTGTGTACACCCCCACTCTGAATTGAATATAGTCTCCTATGTTCCAAACAAAAAGGACAAATAATAAAGAAAAATAAAAATAACTAAAAAAAAATAAATATGCACAAAGAAAATGAAATAAAAACAAAAGAAAAGAAAAAAAAAAACAACTTACGACTCTAAAAAAAATGGTCAACAATACCTAAATGGATTCAGTCTAAGTGTTCTCCTATCACAGCCTTTCTACTTGCAGGCCTGTATCTTACCCCCTCCCTTCGAGTAAATTAATATATATAAGAATTCTCCCCAACTTAATTGTAAACGTATATTTAATTCTTTTTATTATAACTGTTATTTGCCTACAATCTCCGCTAATTACCCATATCTCTAAGCATCCATCATTAGCATCCACCTTTTCTGCAAATAATAATATCTACAACTTCGTTTTCACAAGTTGTCACGCCCTGATTTTCTTAGATGACCCGAGGCAAGCCCCGAATCCGCTAGAAATATCGGATAATGAGTGCATTCCCTTTTAAGTAAA
>MKEJ01048166.1:0-11722 GCA_001753735.1 Embelia ribes | reverse complement strand
TATATTCAAGTTTCGAGATATTTCCTTGTTGAGCTTTCTTTATTTGAACTTTGTGGTTGAAATTCGAGTTTCTTGGTGCTATTTTTTTTCAGGTACATTATATGATGTTATAGTCATGTTTCATATAATATTGGCCTCCTATTTATAGTTTTGAAACTTGACTAACCGTATACATTTCCATTTCGTTTCTTCCTATTAGACTTATTTTATAGCGCGGATGTAGGGGCGGATGGACAGTAGTAGCTTACGGGAATATATGTAGTTGGCCTTGCTTTTTTAGTATTATCATAGTATTATCTTGGGGCACTTTGTTGTATTATATTGTACGTGAAAATGTTACTCTTTTATTTGGCAGACAACCTTTGTTGTATTATATCGTAAACATGGATGTTTACTTACTGCATTATATAAATGTATTTTTTTCTGGAAATGACGCTGGCCATACTCCTTTCTTTTGTAGCATAGATTTATATTTTTGTATTATGTTGGATTGCTGTAGATGTGAATAGCACCGTCCTGCAGATGCGGATTAGTAACGACAAGATTCGTTTAGTTGCATTCATGTCGTTAGTTATGTTTCTATTTCATTACAGTAGTTATCTCCTGTTTCCATCATATAATTCACGTCCCCGGGGTTCGGGACTTCGGGACATGACATGGTGGTATCAAAGCTAACCGGATTACATAAACCTTGATAACCTGCGGGTATTTATATTGGGTCGAGAGTAATATACTTGTATGCGTTAGGGTTGTTTTCGTAGCATAGCATGCACTAGCATGAACCTATGTATGATAGTTTGTAGTTGGTGAATACTATCATGCATTATTTTCTTGCCTGACACTTTTTCTTCATTTGTTGTCGTTGGTTTTTGAAGATAAGCAATGGCAAGAGGAGGCAGAGGTCGAGGTTCGACGACGCGAGGTCAGGGTGGTTATACAGGTGTTCATGTGGAGGGGGAGGAATTACGTGGTCGTACTCGTGCCCAGGCTACAGAGGCACGTGAGGTAGAGATTCGAGCAGCCGAGCACATCCCAGAGCTCGAGGATACGACTAGCATTGATGAGAGTTTGGTTCCACAATTGCTTCTACTGAATGTTGTCATTATTTCCTAACTATTGTTGATGAATTTTCTAGACTTACTTGGATGTATTTAATGCATAACAAGTCAGATACTTTGTTTTATTTAAAAAAGTTTTTTGCGATGGTCAAGACTTAATATAATGCCAACATTTTACACATTCACACTGATAATGGACAAGAATTTTGATACTCTGAAACTCAGAACTTATTTACTGAAAATGACATTTTGCATGAGTTTACTTGTCGCGATACACCCCAACAGAATGGTGTTATTGAATGCAAACATTGGCATCTCGTGAATGTCGCTCAATAGTTGCGTTTCCATGCCAATTTACCTAAATCCTTTTGGGGTGAATGCATTACCACAGTCGGACATTTAATAAATCATTCTCCTTCTTCCGCTTTACAAGGAACCATGCCCTATCAACGTTTTTTTTAAACGTAACCTACTTATAATCATTTGCGAGTTTTTGGTTGCTTATATTATGCTCAAACCTTAAAAGTAGGGCATGACAAATTTTCCCCTCGTGCGGTAAAATGTATTTTTTTAGGTTACTTGAGTACTTATAAAACAATTCTTGTTTTTTATCTTGAAAATAAAAAAATGTTTATTTCCCATAATGTTACATTTCATGAGAATATTTTTTCCTTTTATGCACCTCAAAGCCCAACTATAGCCGAGTCTGTACCCGTCCCTATTCTTCCGGCCTCTAGCTCCCTTGACCTACCCGGCCTAACCACACCCAATAGTGTCCCAAATCATCTAGCCCATTCACCCACTTCGACGCATACCCCAGCCCAACCACCCGGTCCAGGCAATTGCCTCAGTAGTCCAGTCCATACTCTAGCCCCACCTACCCAATTCTCCAACTCAGCCCTGTAAACCATCTAGGCCCAGCCATCACGGGACTAAACCCAGACTACTATCACAGCTCATCTCTCGAGCCTAGTTCCCATTTCGACCCACACATGGACCTGCCTCCTAGCCCAACTCCCATTGACTAGTCCGTACTACCTATACCACCCGAATCTCCTATATCACCCAAACCTCAACCCGACCTGCATATCGAACCTTAACTAGATCCACACCCCGCTCGAGTTTCTGATTTGGTCACCCTAACCCTACCTGGTTCCACCCGCTAATCCAACCAACCCATTGTCCGCTCCAAACACCTCTTAGATTATGACTGCCCTATCATTTTCCTACCTTCCGATGCACTCAAGGCCACTTTGTCCTACGTTACTGTATATCCTATATCTGCTCATTTATCTTACCATCGTTTCTTTGCTCCTCATCGTGTTTTTCTTACTTCTGTCAATGATATTTCTGATCCTGTTACTTATAAGGAGGTTGTTCGACATTCACATTAGCGAGAGGCCATGCACTCTGAATTAGCGGCCCTTGAGGCTAACTGTACTTGGTATCTCGTACTTCTTCTTCCTCACAAAAAAGCAAGTGGTTGTAAACGGGTCTACAAGGTCAAATTGTGTGCTGATGGCTCAATCGAATGCCGTAAGGATGGATTAGTTGCAAAGGGTTACACACAGGTGGAAGGACTTGATTTTTATAACATTTTTGTGCCAATTGCCAAACTGGTTACTGCTAGTGTCCTATTACCTATTGTTGATGCTCGTCGTTGAGAGCTACATCAGCTTGATGTTAGCAATGCTTTTTTGCATGGTGATTTACATGAGAAGGTTTATATGGTTTTACCTCCGGGTCTTAGAGCATAGGGGGTGTTTCGCGTCTGTCGTTTGCATAAGTCTAGTGTAGGCTCAAGCAAGCCTCTCGCCAATGGTACTCCAAGCTTTCTTCAGTATTGCATTCTGCATGATACCACCAGTCTTCATCCGATCATTCTCTATTTACTCGTATATTTGGTTCCTCTTTCACTACTATTGTCTTATATGTTGATGATATATTGGTTGCAGGGAATGACCTCGAATGCATTCACTCTTTTATTTTTTTTTATTTCCCGGTTTAGTATTAAAATTTTGGGTCCGCTAAAGTAATTTTTGGGTTTAGAGGTCGCATGTTCTCCCGCAGGTATTTTACTTTCACAGTGGGGTAGTTAAGTGCTCGCCCGGTCGATTTCTAATGGAGCAGAACTTGCGACTACGTCCAGATGATGGGGTTGCTTTATCTTATCGAAGTTCCTATTGTCATTTGATTGGGCGCTTATTATATTTGATGATTACATGCCCTGATCTCAATTTTTGTGTCAATCATCTTAGCTAGTTTATGCAGGATCCACATGATGTTCATTTGCAAGCCGCTTATAGGGTCCTTTGTTACGTTAAAGGTACCCCGAGACATGGCTTATTTTTTTTCCCGATATTAATCTTCTGCTTACGGCTTATACTGATTCTGATTGGGCAAGTTGTCCAACAATTAGGCATTCTACCTCTGGTTTTTTCATTACTTTGGATTCTAGTCCTATTTCTTGGCAGTCGAAGAAACAAGATGTGATGTCTCGTTCCTCGGCTGACGCCGAGTATCGTGCTATGACTGCTACCATTTGTGAGGTTGTTTGGCTCATTGCTTTGCTTCATGACCTCCATGTTCTCGTTACTCAGCCGGTACGTTTATTTTATGATAATAAGTCTGAAATACACATTGCAAATAACCCGGTTTTTCATGAGAGGGCCAAACACATTGAGATTGATTGCTATCTTATTCGTGAGAAGCTCCTCATTGGTGTTATATTTCCTTGTTATACTCCGACACAGTCTCAGCTTGTGGTTATTTTTACGAAACCCCTTGAACGTGTCCATCAGCAGTCTTTTTCTCACAAGTTAGGTATTATAGATCTCCATGGTTCAACATGAAGGGGAATGTTAAGTTTTATATAATATCTTTATTTGTATTTTTTTCTATACGGATCTTATTGCCTCATATTGTATATATATGTTATCACTGTAAATTATGATCACATAGCAGAATGATAAAAATAATATATTTCTCTCTATCTCTCCGTTCTAACATGTATTGAAGAGTTGATATGTTGGTATATGTGGTTTTTTTTGTGTTGGGTAGGGGTGGTTGTTTTCTTTTATTTGGGGGAAGTAATGCAAGTACGCAAATATATAAATAAGGCAAACCTTTTTATTTAAGCAAAATTTTCTAGATACTCCTCCCAAATATCATCCACTGATTTAAGCAAAATTTTCTAGATACTCCTCGCTAATATTATCCACTTATTAACAACAAACTTTTGGAAATTATTAACAACAAACTTTACATTACCAATCGTAGTTGTGAATACCGTACCAGCACATGTACCGTTTTTCTTATTGAAATGGAACATCTCGGTACTTGAGGCATTTTGCATACCTTTTCATATTTATCGGGGAAAAAAAAATTACAAGACAAATCTAGAATAGACCATATATCTTATGTTTTATACGTTTCCAAAAGATGTGCTATATGTCCCGCAACCTATTCAACTCATTCAAATTTGAAGCAATTTCACTTCACACCGTTACTCTTTTGGATCGTGTAAATGCACGGATCAATATCGCGGGCTACTGTGAAAATAGTACTATCTCGCCAAGAAATTTGGTTTGTTCAAACAATAAACAATAAAGCATGATGCTGAGAATTGTTTCACAAACATCCATATTAAACACAATTAAAAGGGAACACATTTTAAGGAGTTTCTCAAACCACCATCTAAAACAATCTCAAAGTGAAAACAGAAAAACTATTACAACTTCAATTACAAAACACAAACAATATCAAAGAGCCATCAAAAGATTAAACTAGAAATTAAATAAATACCCAGTCTTAGAGAAGCTGAGATTGCTTTATAATCCTTCCTCTTCAATCTTCATTTTCGTCATCAACAGTTGTTTTCCTTGCAAAGGCCGGATTCGTTGGTGCCTTGTTCCTCTAATCCCCCGTGCCCAAGCCCTCTCCTCCTCACTCATAACTCGGCATTCTTCATCGTACGTAAAATGACATGTCTTCTTAGATGTTATCACACAAGTCACATGAGAAGTCGCGTATCCTTTACAACTATCGACACACCGATACGCCCATAGTATTCCGTTCAAGTCCTTCTCACAAGCATCACATATGTACTCATCATCCAAATCGTCAAGATCGGCCGCGAGCTCGAGAGGGTGTTGATGTATTCGGTGCTTAATGATCGGTGGAAGCAAAGCACACTCCACATGGAGATAAAACCTACAAGCAATATCTTCGCACCTAAAGTAAACTGTGCCATCATCGATGTAACCAACACATGCTCGACACGTTATATCATCATCCGATTTCTTAGAGTGCCAACAAAAGAGAGGGTGCTTATGATTTATGTTTTTCATCTTTGGGGCTCCCAGAGCGCAATGCAGATCGAGTGTGATTTCACATGTTGGGCAAAGGTATGCGTAGCCAGTTATTGGATTTTTACAATGGGTGCAATCGGATAAGCCATTACGAAATGGCGGTGCTACAAGTGAAAATGTGTGTCCCCCAAAGCTTAAGTACTTGAAAAGTAACTCGGCACAAGATTTGTGGAAATATATTTGACACGAAGCACAAGAGTACGTTGGGGGAAAGATTAGTAGACTACAGATTGGGCAATAGAGTTCGTCGATTAATTGCTCATCCAAGAGGGCTAACGGATCTGAATGTGTACGAGTTTGATCATTGATTCTAATAATGCTATTTTCTTCATAGTTCTTACCATGATTGGGTAACCACTCGTTAATGCACGAAGAAGCTCGAGTGTCGATTAGTAGCTTACACTTGGGACAGTGAAGAGCATCTACCGAGTTTGCATCCAAAAGTATTGATGCAGCCTTGAGGCTTGGAGTTTGATGAGAACTCGTAATGCTATCGCCTTTATCACTGCCATCTTTTATTCGTAACCCTGAAAATCACAAATCTAGTTGATGTAACTGTTGCGAGAAATATACATGCAGGGTAATGAAGTAACAAGCAGAAAAATGACACTTTTATGATCACATTGGTAAAAAGGAGGAAAGCATTTTTAACATCCTGCTATACTCGTTTTCACGAGGCATAATTTTGGATCTACTTGCATTAAAAATGGCAGACTCAGAATTCCTAAGCAAGGCTGGTAGAGGGGTCCGTATGTTTTTTCCAGGGCGGCCACATAGTTGGTGTATCGCAAAATTTCATACACATATCACATACAACTTTCCGAGGCTAGGGGGAGCCCTAGCCCCTATGCCCCTACTGGATCCGTCAACGCATTAGATTATACATAATGCTTTTTCATCTTCTTGGCTTTGAAGTAACTAATAATATGAGAAAGGAAATTCAGGCTAAAATGCGTAACATAAGATTAAAGGTTGAGGTTACAAAGAAAAATACATGAACTATATAACTTCTGATTTGTATTTGAAGAGAAAATACTTGAAAGGCGCTTTCGTTGAAGTAGCAAATACCAATGTTAAAAAGTTCGACTTTGTTTAAACTACCTGCTATGCGGCCAAACCCATTCTCCCTGTGCTGTATTTCAGAGATAAAAAACAGTGGCATTAAGCAATTGAAATATAGCGGCCAAGGAGAGCTCAAGGGCTGGTTTCGATCACGCAATATAAACTTGCAAATATTCGCTAGCTGTTCGGCCTGCGGCTTAAACGACGATTCTTCACTCTGAATGATAGCACAAAAATCCGGCTGGTTCTTGATGGTTGCTTGCAGGATAACGAGCAAATCACTCGCAACACATTTCAAATGAGCGATATAATCGCACTCTTGGCAACAATAGCTCCATAGTTCTAAATCAATCTCCTTTCGACAAACATTGCAGTAACAACACGACGTTGATGAAGCTGGTTGGGAAACGAGATAGAGAGACTTATGGGAGCATGTGTGACTTTCGAGTTGAAATTTCCCGGGTAAAGCGAAACACTCTAGATGAAGGTCAAAGTTGCAACCATCATTTTTCCATACGCATTCCATTCTAAACCCCTCCCCGAACTCCCCGCAGGCATTGCACCAAAAAACACCGTTCCTACTCGAAAACCAAAGCTCGTGTTCATGGTTTGGATGATTAAAAATGAGGGCATTCACAGGTCCAATGGTAAATTCGCAACCCGTGCATTGTAACAATGAACCAGTCATGCCTTTTTCGCTGCTATCATTGTAACTAAAAGTGAGAGCGTGCTCTTGATGACGTGGGTGTTTAATCAAAGAAGGAAACTCTGCAAACGACTTACGGATAATATGATAGCATTGGTTGTTACAGATATACGAGCTACCCGTAAGAATTTTCCAAGCATCACTGGTGAAAAACGAGTTCGCAGAGGTTCCGGAAACAGGTTTTGAGGGATGCTTGTGATTAAGTTGCATAGTCTCTAGTTCGTTTGACTGTGTCACACAACGCACATGAGCGATATAGTCACACTTTTTACAGTAGTAGTACGATAACGAACGGTCCAGTTCCTTCCCGTCCCTGTCCTCACACAAGTCACAGTAGACTTGATCGCATTCCTTTGGAAAATAGTGATTTAAGGTCAGCTCGTGAGCATGATGGTGCTTGATAACTGATGGTAGCAAAGTACATTGGCGATGGACGTCAATGTCATTGCAGTCAGGGCAAGCAAAGGTCAATCCATCGGTACGATGGCCGCATATGCTGCAGTGATGATCAATCGGTGATTCTTCATTGTAGGGGCACAGCTCGATAAAGCTCAAACGGTGCTCGTGTTTTTCGTGTTTGAGAGTGAAACAACATTTCAGATGGAGAGTAAATTGGCAAGTTGAACACTCGTATGTGAAGCCTCCGAGGCAAGGACTGTGACACTCATTGCAAAGGCTAGTGGTATGATTATCACTACGACTAGTGTTGGTACGTGGCGTTAAAAGAGTCAAATGGTGTGGTTCGTGGAGAGGGTGCCACATGGCCCGGGGCAAATCGAGGCACATTCCATGGAAAAAGTAGCTGCAAGGTACGCATCCGTAGTACCAGAGACTGGTGATAGGCAGCTCACAACGAACGCAATTCGAACCCTCTTTGGTTGCCTTCTTTTGAAGTCTTCTTATCGGATGCTCGTGGTAAATATCTCCATACCCCATTAATCTCTCCCACTCGTTCACAATTAAAGCAAATACTAATTGCACAATTTGTCGTCCCTTTCGCTTGAATTATATCTGTATTTGGGAGGGGGATTAGAAAACAAAATGAAAGAAGCAGAAAAATTATTAACGGTTGTTCGACAATAAACGAAAAAGAAAAGAGTGCGAAACTAATGTTTTTCGTGACTAGATTAGCTGAGATTTTGTACCAAAACCATCACCTGTCCAAATTTATACACAGATACCAGCTTGTTTTGAAACTAATTACCAAATTATAGCTTTTTCTATGAAGCTGTCATTTGCAACCATTGCTGCTAAATACATCTTCACTAGCGAACGCTACTGCATACTTCGTTTTCGTTAAAAATGAAGTTGGCAACAGCAGAATCATGTTCACTTTCTCGCGCCAAAGTTTTTATTAATAATGTATTTGTAGTGCTATATAAGCAGTTTTCCGGATAATATTTTTGGAACATCAGGAAGTCCACATTGCGAGTGGAGTTTTCAATGAGAACCCAATTGGTATCAGCCTCTTGTTTCAAGTGGAGATGCAGTTGAGTTTGTTAATTAGTTTCAAAACAAGCTGAACTATACCTTCAAAAAGCTGCTGACTTTGTTCCCTACCTAAAAATGGCTCCATATCCTAATATTTGGGATCACCAAAGTAGAGTAAATTACCAAACCCAACATGTTTTAAAAACTTCTTACCAAATCCGACCGGTTTTGTAACTATTTATCAAAGCCGACTTGATTTCATTGAACACGCCATTGGGAACGGCGAGTTTATATTTCATATATTTTAAAACTATTGCACCGATATAAAGCATAAACCTGTCAACTATGAACCCACCGTTACCAATGACAGCTTGAATGAACTCAACAATCTTAGCAACGGGTTTATAAAAACAAGTTGATTTTGGTAAAACACACTGAACTTGGTAAAAAGTTTTCAAAACAGGCTAGTTTTGGTAATTTACTCCTCCAAACCACGGGTGTATACAAATAGTGTAAATTTCTCTAAAGAAGTAACAGTTTGCTACAATACTCTCATTGAAGTGTCTAAGCTTTGTTGATTGCATCATTTAAGAAAAAGAAAGCTTTTTTCTAGAAGGAAAATTATTGGATGGATCTAACTAAAACTAAAAAAATTAACTTGAAAGTGTGCAGACAAATGAAGGCGAGATTTTAAGAAATAAAAAAGGAAGGGAAATTTTGAGCTTAAATGATGAAAACAACCAAGGCCAAGAGCAGTAACCATTCAAGCACTAATCCAATTGGGAAAAAAAAATTAGAGATTCAGAATATATATAGGAGAAAAAGTAAGAGAAGATCCAGTGATGTATCATCATCAGAATATAAAAGAAAAAAATAAAAAAGAGACAAAAACTCATTAGAGATTCAGAAATTACCAGTAAATTTTTGAAAAAAAAAATAAATCAGGGGAATCCAGAAATTTTCATTAGCACCTTTCGCTAGTAATTTTAGAGGATTTGACTAATGGATTAATGAGACTCTCTCCTGTTCCTCTCTCTAATTAATTTTTTTTACTAAGTATCTTTTTCACCTGCCCTAAGAAGTTATATTTGTTGATAATAGAAAAATTAATTTTATTACTATTTGTTTAAAAATATTTCTTATTATTATAAAAGAATATTTTTTATATTGTAAAATATGATTAGTGTTATAAAAAAAAATAGCGTATCAAATAGGCCATAAATAGTAAATAAAAAAATTACTTATATATTAAAATGTACAAAAAAGAAAAGTAAATTTATATTTATGAGACTAAGGGATTCGAAATACATTGGAGACAAAATAAAGAGTCTATGACGATTTCCAAGAAAAAGTTTGGACTTCAAGAGCAAATATTTTTATATAGCATTTGCCAGCTTGCAATTTTTGTCTCTTATATATATATATATATATGGAATTATCTTTATGTTCTTCTCTTCAATTAGTCCCTAAACTAAAGGACATTGGTTTAAAAAAATCATATAAGAAAAAAATTAACTCTACTTGTAAATTATGATTGGGCCAAATTTCTTTATTTTACTTGGAAACTGATTATGGTGGTTTTTTTTTCTTCTTTTAATTTGATATCATATTGTATAACTTTAAATTCCAATAAAAAAATATTTGCATATTATATAGTTAATTAAAGCTCGGAAAAAAGAACTTTAAAAAAAGATCAATCTTAATATATAAATTTTAATTTTTTTATATATAAATTATCAAAAAATGTACATGTGATAATTTTACTACGCTTTCACACGTACTTAATATTTTATTACGATTGAATTATCACAAATTTTTAATTTTATGTTTAACTCCCACAACACCGTAAATCTTTATATATTTATGAGTATTGATTATGTTAATCATTGTTTGGATGATAAAAATATCATTAAGTTATATGACTCTACAAGGTAGGCAAATTGTGAGTAATAGAAATGGAATTTAGTCTTAGGACAGTTTTATATTTACAATATTTAGATTATAAATTTGCGGTTTATATTTTAACTCCATGTAGTCATGTAAATATAGAGTTAGATATCCTACTTATTACGTCCCAAATTCCGAGAATCCCTATAGTATATTAGTATATAAATATATGTGCTACATCCTTATAGTTGCATTAAAACATAATACATATTTAGTATACAATAATATAAATGTTATATATGCTTGTAATTTCTATCATATTTAATATGCTAGTATATGTGCATCACATATAATAAGTGGAGTGTAATTTATTTAGTTTTACTAGCTAAATACACCCCATTATATTGTATACTTGTGCATTATAATACATGTATTTATATTTATCTAATTTTATTCTAAAAGTGTGAAAACTCTATAAATTTCCTCTATTTCACAATCCAAAAATACCCCTCTCACTATTACAAAATTACAACTATTTTAGTTAATAATTTAAATCAAATAAGGAAAATAATATATTTAACAAAACATATATATTACCATTTATCAAAATATTATAATTTAAAAAATATTGTTAGGGATAATTATAGTAACGGTACTCATAATTTCAACAATAATTGTTTTTGGTCTCCTTAGTTTTACTTACAGCAGTAATAGTTATCGAAATTTAAAAAATGGACAAACTTTGTTATCACATTTTATACCTTTGGTTCATATTTAAAGTCCTATAATACTTATAATAGAAGATAATATCAATATTACATAATATAAAAGACTAACTTATATCAAAATAAATAACACATTGATCACTTCATATCTTTTCATCATTTATAAATGAGTTTAACTTCACAGTAAGAATTATAATTTTAATGATCGTAAAGAAATAAAAAAGATAAAGTTAAAACTTCATTTTCAAAATTAACTTATTTTATTTGAATCACTCTCCAAATTCTAATGCCATGTAACTTGCAACTTTTAAGTGTAACTAAGTAATAATTAATATAAACATTATTACGAGTTCAACTTAAAAGGTATATAAAAAGTTGCTCAAAATGAATGTATAATAGATTATTTGATCCAATTTCAATATCAATTTGTTAGAAGGAGTTAGGCTCATCAGTATAGTGATTTGACTTTCACAATTGCAATAG
>MKEJ01048155.1:0-14666 GCA_001753735.1 Embelia ribes | reverse complement strand
AAAAAAAAAATAAAAAAAATCACAGCGAAGTAAAAAGTTAGATAAAAGAAAAACTTTAACACATATATATAAGTGTGTTAATGCAGATATGATTTAATTGAAAGATTAAGGAGAGAGAGAGAGATGGGTACATTTATATCTTCACCTTTGTATGCATTTTCCAGGAGATTCATTACTGAATACTAGGGTGTAAACGAGTCGTATTGAGCTTGTGGCTATTCCGGCTTGGCTGGTGGGCCATGAGCCTTAAACTTAAAAAAGCAGTAGCTTGCCCTATTTTATAGTAACATGAGCCTGCTCTAGTTTGTTTAATTCTTTTATAGTTACATAAGCTTGCTCTAGTTTGTTTAAACTTACAAAAAAAAGTAACTGCAGAAGAAGAAATAGGTAATTGTATTCCTTGTGATGGAGGCAAAGCAGAAGTAATTGTTTCTTCTTGTAGATTTTCCCAAGATTTTTGCACAGTAAGGATTTCTTTTTCTTGTTTATCAAGATAAAATGAGAAAAACAATTTTACAAAAACTGTATAATCACTAGTTATTCCATATAGGAATAATGTTCGTTTTTGAAATAATGTAATTCTTCTTCAGAAAATTTATTAAAAAATCACTGATAAAATTTATCATATTGTGGTAGAAATTTTTTTTATTAATAATTTGTCAAATATGCTTCCTGGTTATAAACTGATCATTAAGGAGAAAACTCGTCTAGGAAGCAGTAGGGGATTCCCTGAAGGGTTTTTTCTTTTGGTAAATTTCATGAATAACTTGATTGTGATTTATTTTAATTGTTTCAGCAGTCTCTATTTTTTTCTCTATCAATTTGATAAGTGGATGCCTTATTAGGAGCTAACGGAATAGTATGAGAGCATGATCTAGGAGAGAAAGTTATTGGCATCTTAACTATATATGTAACATCCTTGAAATTCGGAATTAATTTTTTGCTTTAAGTGCTGATATGGCGTGTGGCATTGTACACTTCATGTGACATATATATAATATCAAGTGTTGTACATTTGCATTGTAACATGCATTAGTGTAGAGTATTTTTATAAATGTAGCATATTGTGTGGGCATATGTATGGAGATTTATATGCATTAGTGTACCATTAAGTGGGGCATTATAGGTGTGGTATAGTATGGAATTGAATGTGTTATATGTGTAAGTGTATAAGAATATACATATGAGAATATATACATATAAAGTATGTGGGGAGTATGTGTAAGTGTAGAGTATATGTATATGTATGTGGTATATGTGTAAAGTGAGGTTTGAAAGTCAATCTTTGTTAACAGAAAATAGAGCATCTGAAGGTCTGTTCAATAGTCTGAACCGTTGGACAAGCCGTCGGACATATGGTTCCAGGGTTTGTTACTTTGGCCAAAAATTTGTAATTTTTCGAAGTGTCTCCCTTGTGTCCGGAGGGTGGTCCATAGTCGGACAGGTGACTCAAGGTCGTTGGACGTAACAGATAGCGTAAACCCCACTTTTTTTTTACTTTTTAAATACTTTTTGACCCCTTTTCTCCATTATTTCAGCCAAAAGGGAAAGTTAGAGTGAGAAAGTGTGGTGAGTGGTAAAAAAGGGATTAGAGACTTCTCGGCTTGAATCCATCTACCTCAGTGGTTCTTACGTCAAATATTTTTGGATATTGGCTTCCTTGTTGCAGGAGTTTCCTTTTGAGGTAAGTCTTGTCTCATATCTTGTTCGTTCTTGTTGTCTTGTTTAATGTGCCTGTGAGATGTGTCGAAACAGAGTTATTTTTCTTGTTCTTTATCTCGTGTTGATCATTTTTATATCTAGATTCGTGATGATCCAAACTTCTTTCCTCGATCAAATCATGGGGTGAAGTAAAGGTGTAATTGGGAATTTCCTTGTATAGCATCTCGTGTAGCTTTGTGGGGCGTAAAGGTACGATTAGACTATAGAATAATAACATAAGCCTAATTTTGTGTGTATGCCTCGACATGTGCATTATGTATTTCAGTTTTATGCTTGGTTTGTGCTTGTTCTATTACTTTCTCACTAACATTTTAATGCTATGAGTACAAGCACGTGTAATATAGTTTATCGTATCTATTCATATGTGTAGCATTCACAAGCATATAAAAGTGTGGCTTATTGCAAGATGATTTGAAATTGATGTTTTCCGAATAAATGTGAAATTGGAAACAAATTAAATATAGGGTATTAAAAGTGAAGTTTTTATGTGTTGAAAACATGTTGGTGTGGGAGATGTGTTGGTATGGAATTATGTGAAGAAAAGTGTAACTTTTACAAGTGATGTAATTTTAAAAATGTGGAGGTTTTCGAAAGCATTTTCAAGGACTTAATGCGTGAGTTGCATTCAAGTGAGGTTAAATCCTTTTACGTTTTCTTTTCGGGACAACTGTTAATCGTTTTGTATGTGGTATGGATTTTAAAGAGAAGGCCTGATGCCTTATCTTAAAAATCGAAAAACCTGTGCAGGAATCACCAATAATTACGTCACACCATACGCGATTGCGTCACACCGTAGGTGGCGGCTCATAGCAAGGGACTACAGACTAGCCCTTATTTTTTCTAAAGTGAAGAGATATTCATCCCAACTTTTAGTCATGTTTTGTGTGGGATGTAGTGGTGTAGTATGGAGTGTGGGTATATGGGTGAGTTGCATTGCATCGACATTGCATTGCATTTATACATATTGTTGTTAGGTTACTTTTTACATTTTGATGCATTGCATACTATCTAGTTTATTGCGTTATTTATTAATATAACTTGCATATTTTCTTTGCATATCTTTTTGTATATAATGTGGTGCAGGTGCAGAGGCTAGTGAGTGCTGTCTTTGAGGTGCTTGGGCGAGCTCTAATGTAGACATACTATGGAGATGTACTTTTATTATATTTTGTTATAGCCTCATTTTAATTAATATATATTCTTTGATGCTTAGCCTTGTTATTGTAGTAGTGGTTGTTGCACTCCTTTGCGTATTACAGCTTATTGTAGCATTAAATGGCATTATGTATTCAGGTTAGAATAATATATAATATGCTATATATTTTATCAAGCATTTCGCTTCTATGTATAATGTAAATATGGTGTTTTACTTTTATTGTTGGTATTGGTTTGCATACATTAGCATGTTATATGTACATTTATTTTATGTGCGCTCTGACGTGAATGTTGTATTAAAATGTGGCGAATGTGACGTTTAGCGGTGTTTCCCATTTCCTTTTCATTTCCTCAAAATTATATATATTTTTATTTTCTTTTTCTTTAAAACAGGAAACACTCGCATTTTCCGGGTCTTCGGAATTCAGGGCATGGTAATATATTGACGTGTAAATTCCATCTCAACATCTCTTTCAGTAGCCTGAATAATCTTATTAAATTCTTGATTCAAAATAGGATGAGAATATGTCTCTTTTGATGGGGACCAAGTTTCATGAAAGTTAATTTCATCCCATTTAATAAGCCAATTTGTAGCTATATTGGAATTAACAAATTTGTTTATCCTACAGTATTGGTATCTAGAAAATTGATATATTTTTTTTTAACGTTAGGAGGTCGTATTATGTAGAACCTTATAATAAATTCTATAGCATATAGCTATAATTTCACTACCAGGATACAAATTTTATCCATGGATATGTAAAATAGGTTGACACTCATCTAAATAGATAACGATCAATTAAAAAAAAAGTTAAATTGGGGGACACATTAAAGTAAATTAATCCATGATAAAGACTAGTTTCTATAAGGGAAGCAGAAGATTGTTTAAATTCTTTACATCTTCTGTTTTTAACATAAGCCATAATACTAGCATTCAAGCCTAAAAGTGTCAAATGTTTAAAGGCTATCTAAATTACTCCAATATGGATAAATTTATAGGTTTTATAATAATTTAACAAAACTTTCTTACTTAAAAGCTTAATTGTTTGAGTAATGAAGCTTAATTGTTTGTGTAATGGTAGAAATTGGAATAGTCTGTTACATGGATTTCACTATCATGCATGATGTAACATCAAAGTAGCCACTATTATAAATAATCTTTGGATTAATAAATGTGATAGTCAATTTTTTTATTTTATCCACTTTTTTTTTTTGGATATTCTAACAATTATGCATTTTTAGTAATATTGTTGCAATCATAATAACTCATATCCATATATGACAAATAATATGTGGTTGGTAGGATAATACTTATTGGATTTAACCATTAGAATTTTTATTTTGAAATAATTTTTACATAGAAGAGACTTGTTGCCCCAAGATTTATGACAACAAAATAAACAAGATGAAGAATAAATAATATCAAGTCTCCATAATAGATTAATGCTTAAATAGAGTTTATGAAGTAAAATAGATGATGATAATACAAAGTGAAGTGATATGAAGACAAATGAACCATTGAGAATCAAACATTGGAAGTTGAAAAATGAGGACAAAAGAGACAGGAATGATCGATAATCAAAAACGCAATTGAAGAAAAATAGTTAGCCAAAATCGAGTTCAAAAATTTTTGAAAAGTTTGAACCAGCTCAGGAAAGCACTAGAATCGGCCATGAGAAGATTGGGCTCAAAACTGCACCAAAAATTTGTCTAAGGCATAGGTATGGCTGGGGATTCCTACAATTTGGCTGGAACAACACCTAGATTCGGCCAATCGAAGGTACTCAAGAGGGCTGATTTAGATCCAACTAAAATACCCTTACAATATCGCTGAGAGCACCCTTAGGTTCGGCTAGCCAGAGGTATATAAGAATGACGTATACAAAGATTTGAAATTAGCATAAAGATGGAAATAAATCAAATCAAAACTGTCATATAATCAACAATATTCAAGGCTCCTCCTTTATATAAAGAAGGCAGTATTGGTTGTCAAAAACAAATATATATACATTCAAATATATTGAGAAAGCAAATCAATATTTCCAAATCATTATCATCCTCACTCAAAGTTTTGATCATTCAATCTTTATATTCAAGACCTTTGAAAATTGATAATAAAAACAATCATTTAGCTAATTATTTGTAATATTTTGACTTTTGAGTAGGTTGTTTGTAAGATTGAGAGAGACTTTTCATTTTCATATTCAACCTCAATACTAACCTTGTAAATGGGTGATTTATAAACTCCTAAAGATAGAACCGGTTTGATTAGCACCCGCAATCCTACTTGTTACGATTTGAGTAGAACACGTAAATCTACTTGGTCACAGTGTGAGTAGAGCCTGTAACTCTACTTGGTCACCGTATGAGATAGCCTGCAAATCTACTTGGTGAATGGTGAGAGTAGAGCCTACAAGTGTATTTGGAACGGCTGGATAGTATCCGCAAACTATTTGTTGTAAAAGTTATAAGGAAACTCAAAGGGTGTCTTGGAGACAGGATATAGGGAATTACATCGATCTTTAGCCAAATCAATATAAAAATTGTATTGTGATCTTATTTCCCTTACTTTTTAATTTTCGCATTTATTATTGCTAAATTAATATTACATAAGTTTTCAAAAGAAAAACTTGAGGAGAATTATTTTTAACAAAATAATTTATTTTTGAAAAACCAATTCATCCCTTTTGGTTTGCTATTTAGGCTATTAGGATAATAAATAATCTGTCAAATCAAATACTAGTAAAGCATTAAATACCTTACACCCATAATAAATATCATAAATTAATATTAAAATTATATTTTAAAGTCAAAATACTTTTTAAGTAAAGATAAAGCGGTTAATATCTAAGTCAATAATATTTTTTTTATATACATACATGTAATTATTTTTTGATTCTTTTTTTAATCTCTTAAAAATAAAAAATGGTGTTTATTTTCAAACAATTATTTTATGAGCGTGCATAGAAAAAAATATTAATCATGAAAATGAGACTACTAAAAATTCATCACAAAAAGTTATAGAATTTGAGGATTGACGCAGGTTGACAAGGAGCATATTACATATATTTTTTTAGCTTTTAATGTTATTTTTAAAATTAATAATGATTACACTTTTTAAGTAGCTTATTTATGTTATATTCATAATTTGGAAAAGTTCAAAAACATGTTATGACATTAATAAAATTATAGAGATGGTTATGACATTTTCTTTACAATAGGGATGAGATTTATAAGTTGAAACATAAAAAATAAATCAAGTATTTTTCTATTTAGAAAGTAAAAAAATTTGCCAAAGTATGATCATATGGAAAGATATCATGTGTAAGGCACGTGTGACTCTACTCCTAACCAAAAAAAAGTATGAAAGAGAATGGTGAAATAATAAATAATATAAAATGCATCTTGTTAACACTGTAAATAGCTTATCTATGTTATATTCATAATTTGGAAAAGTTCAAAAGGATGTCATGGCAGTAATAAAATTGTAGAGATGATTGTGACATTTTTATTTTTTTTTTGCAACGAAATAAGAGTTACAAGTTAAAATATAAAAAATAAATCAATTATTTTTCTATTTAGAAAGTAAGAAAATTTGCCAAACTATGACTACAAGGAAAATATCATTTGCAACGCACATGTAATTGTACAAGTAATAAAAAATAATAGAAGAGAGAATGTTAGCATAATAAATAATACAAAATGCATCTTTCTAACCATTTTAATTTTTACACGAGAGTTGATCGCATTTAATTAAATTAAGAGAGAAAGGGGAGAAACTATTAATCGAGTGAACAAGGGCCTTCTTATTGGATTTGCACTCAATGCAAGAATTTTTTCCTTGTGATATATAGGAAATATTTTTTTGAAATTATTGTATTTTAAAAGAAAAAATTATTATGAAATAAGAATAATTTATTATAATTAATTTGATCAAAATAAATTTAAAATAATAATAATATTTTGTTCTAAATTTATAATATTATATTTTCAAAATATAATAATTCTTTTATTTTATAATAAAAAAATCTCTTATATAGAGAGAACGTCCCTTCTTCTTAGGTAATTGACTTTATAACTTAAAAAGTGAGACTTTTTGGAACTGTGTAAAAAGTAATAAAATATTACATAAACCCATGCATGAGATCTCAAGTCAAAGCTTGGTTTTGTTAACAAAAACAAACACGCTTAATTAAGTCCGTTCTAATTACGGCGGTTTCCCATTTTTCTACACTTGGCAAAGGGGGAGTGGACTGTGGCTCAAAATTTTTTGAATTAGAATAAGAGATAAATTGTAAGTTACAGAAATAAAATTATTTAATTAAAAATTATGGAAATATTTTTGTAAATTTATATGAAAGATATTATTTTTGTGGCATATATTTTGTCTCTTATTAGTATTAAATAATAATGGTGTTAGAAACCCTTGATGCCTTGGCAAAGACTTGCTATGAGTCTTCTTATATAAAAGATTTTGTTTTGTAATTTAGAGAAATTATGTTATTTTCACAATAAATTATTAAAAATTAAATATAATTTATTATCAATATTTTAAATTAAAATTAATTGTAGTAAGTTGTCATCAGAATCCTCAAAAAAAGTAGTTTTGCTCAAAAATATTATTGTACACTACAAGAAAAATAACTTATTGCATTGATAGAAAATTTGGACGGATTTATGAGTTTCCTATAAGAGTTTATAGCTCCTCCATAAATTTTTAATGTAAATTCTTTATTTTAAAATTTAGTGTTCAATTTTTTAGTTTAAATATTTTTTTATTTAGTTTCACCACCCCCATAAATTTTGTAATTATATATCTTGGATCCGCCCCAACATATGGAGGAAAAAAAATTATTGCTTAAATTTTATATGTGTAATGCAAAAATACATATTGTAAATGATAACAATGTTTCACCATAATACCTAGAACCCTTCTTCTATAGAGGGAGTCTTACAAAGCTCGCAAAGTTTGAGTTCCATCCTTTCCAAGGTCTTCACATAGTATGATCATTTTAAGTGACTTGTCGAACCTAAGATAATTTAGAGGCTGTTAACTCGCCTTGTTCTTAGTTTGTCCTAAACGAGCAAGCGTATATGACTAAGTAGATCGAAGTGCAGACACCCTTTTACGAATGAGAATAAGCTAAGATTGTGTATAATTTATAGGCCTATAGCTAAATACAATGCATCACTATTTATTTTGCGAAAAAAGGGCCTTAATGAATTTTGAAGAAACTAAACTCATTGTATATAATTAAAAAGAAAATAAAGTAAAGTGAGAGGTGGGACTTATTATGTTAGCTGAGGCGATATTTTGGCTAATGAATTGGACTTCCCAAAGCAAAAATATTGTAAGCTTTTTTTGGTGATGATATTAAAATAACATTTACAAAGTAACTCTTAGTGAAAGATATGTTTCATTTGTCCTCTTTCAAATATGTGCTGAGATTCTATTCTCCCTCAAAACTCTCTCCTTTCTCTTTCTCAAACTCAAAGAAAAAGCACATGAAGAGCACATTTGTCAACTATCCGGTGGACTAGTTGAGGAATAGAACTATGACTTTTCACAATATTATATATAATAGTTCACATCACTTTACAACTTTTAGTTCGGAAGAGAAATGAGCGAGGATTGCGGCGAAATGAAGTCAGGCTTGGCCGTTTACGCGACGGTTTGGCTTGGGCTCATAACGAGTTCGACCATTTGATCTCGAGAACCTTGTATTTGAACTCAACTCGACTTGTTTAATTCAAATAATTCGAGTTTGGCTCGTTTCGGCTCGGTAACCCATCTATCACTACAAAAGAAAAATCAAGCTAGAAAAAAATGTTCATTAAAAAAGATTTTACGGTAAGCTCTCGTATAAAATAACTCATAATAAATTATAATAGACGTAAATCAAAATAGTTAGTGTATCTTTGTTATTAATGACACAGGCCAAGTGCTTGAGTCGAGACAAGTTCTTTTCATCATCCTGTTTATTTAACTAGTCTTATATTTTGTTAACATTCAATAATTTTATAAATGGATTAGTACCATCAGTCTATTTCTTTTTAAAATAATAGTACAACTAAACTGTTTGACAAAAAAACAAAAGCCAAGTTATGTGATGGCCTTCCCACGTGGCTTATGGTATACTAAAGCAGATTCAATATTCTTTTACCTACCCGTATTGGCATATTACTTTGATTTTCAAAATTTGAAAACCAACTACTCACTCTCCCTCCTAAGGCTGATACTGCTCAATTACCCTAAACCCCACATTTCACAAGTTATATACATACCCCTTAACCCATAAATCATTATTTTTTTTAAAAAAAATTCTCTATGTCCATCATTAACATTTATCTGTCAATTCAAATTTAGATATAGTGCTCGTTTGTTTGCAGTTGTTTCGGTTTTTTTTGGCTCTTAAGCTGGTGTATATTGACTATTTTTATGTTGAATTTTTTTATTGTTTTAACCTTAAAATGTTAGAAACTTTAACATAGAAGCATCTTTTTATTTTCTTAGTTTGACGAAAGTTAATTTCTTCTTAAAAGCTGCAATACAAGAAACTCACATTCTACATCCTCCCTAGCTCGTATTATCTCCTGCAAACAAAATTCTAACCTTAAAATTTACAACCAAAAAGAAATTTTATAAAAGTTATACCATTCGTAAAAACATGTTAAATCCTTACAAAAAATTAAAATATTAGGGGATTGGTTTATTGAAAATTAAAATGTGGAAAATTTTCATAATTACCGAGTATTATTATAAATAAATTAATTAATTCAATTTCAATATCATTAAGACACTTGTCAAAAAGGGAAATGATGAATGTAATTATAGTGGATGATATATTCCCATATCACATGATTAACAATGGGACCAAACATTAAAAAGACAGTAAAAATAAATTGTGTGGACGGAACAATAAAATGGCCAAATTAGTCCTATGGATAAGTAAGGACTTCTTTGTTTGTTTTTGCAACTTAAACAGGAAAATAGATATTTAATATTTTTATTATTTGTTTTTTCTTTAGGTGTACGAACTCATAAAAATATTTGTCCTTGGAAAAGTGAGAAAAACAAAACTTCCTCATACAAAGCTAATTCTTCATTTTTTTTTGAAAGGGGAGTTGTTGCTGATGGACAGTTTTATTTTCTTAAAAATTTGACTTTTTCATTATTACATGGTTTTCAAATTTGAAATATATGGCACTAATTATTGCCTTTCTAGTAACTTAAGATCAACAATGATTATTATGTCTCAAGTCAAGTGATTGTATCTTGCAAAATGTTTGAAAGATTGCAAGTTTTATAACACTTTTGGCTATTTTTTCCATCCCTCCAATTTTTTATCATATATTTATAAGAAAAAATGTGACATAATGGTCATCATTGTTTTTCTTAACTAGTAAAAAGTTGTTTTCTAGTTTCATGATTCATAGACTCCTAATGTCATTGATTTGTATAAGTTTGTACTGAATATAATTTGTGGCAATTGTTTTATTCATCATAATTAAGTACACAACTTATTGTAATAAAAAATTTCAGCGAAGATAAATAGATCACAATTTTCCAATTTCATACAAACCTAATATTGTTGCGGGGAACACTATATACCAAATAAACAAATTCCTTTGAAGTTTGTAATTTATGAAAGTCCCAAAAGAATTGACATTGTGACCTATATATATATATGTTGTGTACATATGTATAGGCCTGCCTTTGGGATAAACCACTCCAGCTGAGCAAAACTTTAGTTCAATAACTTAAATTTTAAATATAGCTTGACGTCGAAGCTTGGTTTAATTTCTCTAGTTTGATCTAAATAACTTCTTTTACTTCTTAAAAAAAAATTGTTATACCTGGGCCAGCCAAAAAAAAAAAAATCTTTGCATGAAATTCTGTCAAAATTCCTATATCATGGGTCCATAGCCACCCTCTATCCCAACATGGTTCTGTCATTGCATGTTGGCAGTCCTGAATTTTCGTATAGGAGGACCGACTATGTAGATTTTATGTAGAGGTTGAGATTTTTTCATGAGGGTTGCGTAATAATTTTCCTTAATTTTTTTTTTAAATATTATATATAAAATATATAAATTTTAAAAATCGGGGAACCGTGGGCCACCCTTGCCCCTGTTCAATGTGCCAATTATGCCATGTAATAATTTGAAACTAATTTGAATATCGATTTAGTATTAAATAAAAAGTTATAATGACAAAATAGACGAAAATTAATTATGAAGCAACCAGTATTTTTGTTTTTATTTTCTTAATTACCAACAAGTAAAGATAAAAAGAAATTTTCAAAAACAACGTGAAAATGATTTGACAGCTACCATTGAAAAGTATTAACTACTCGATGAGAACTTTCTCATAATTTATCCACCCTGTCATTATCCCACCTTTATTTTCTTTTCATTTTTTCACATTACTTATAGTTTCTATTAATACTTTCTTTTTTAAATTGTATTCGTATCATCTATTTCAAATTTTAGTAGTTTGATGACCTAGTCTGTCAAGCAAAAGAAAAAGTATAAAATAAAAAGTGGAAATGACATGTACAATTAACGTTGGATAAAGTCTAGACTCTAGAAGACTTTGCATCTCCAATGAACCGTTACAAAAAGGATGTATATAACATCTGTATGTTATATAAGAAAAAAAAAATTTAACACATACAAAGAAAAATGTAACATTCATAAATTGAAAAGCTACGATAAATAACTTAAAAGGCTATGCTTATTTCCTTAGTTGTTGTACTATTTAGATCGTCATAAAATAAAGTGTGCTAATAGATGGTTAACACATCAGCATGCATGATAACCGATCTTGTATATTAGTTTGTAATTCATTCAATAACTACGATCAGATACCAAGCAATTAGGGGTAACACCCATCGTATGTAATCCTTTTTAATTTCTTGAATGTGTTTTGCATGGGAATATGCGGAAAAAGATATATATATATATGTATGTATGTATTTTTGTTCTCTAATACAAAATCTGATATTATGACTTTGATATATTTTATCACTAGTCCATATTTGACTTGCCCAATTATTTGTTGCCTACAAATATTCCCCAACATTTATTAAACATGAATTTCCAAAAAAATTTCTTCTCATAATAATTAATATTTTAACAATTATCTACACCAGTCTTATATACAATCTCTTAAAATTATAGAAATAATATTTTCATTAATTTTTTTTATAAGTTTTATAGTTTTGTTTTAAAAAATTAGTTTTGTTGTAAGGAAATCATGAATGGTAGATTTTTCCAATAAAAATATTTACTGCAACATTTATCCTAGGTTTTCTAAAAAATTTTAAATTTTTTTTTAAAAATAGAAGTATTAATGTGTATAATTTCCTATCTGATATTATTATTTCAAAAATTAAATGAGGGAAATAGGGAATTTGGAAATACAAATGTGAATGCTCTTATTTTTATTTCCATTAAAATGAATATCTCTTCCCATGCTAGATGTGGATTTTTTCGCATTAGTGGGCTAAAATTAGACATACTATGGCTGGCCCAATTTATTTGTCTTCCTAAGTTATTGGGCTTAGCATTATGTATTACCACTAGGCCTGCTTGTTAAAATTTTTACCGGTTACTTACACTATTCACATCAGTTTTGGGTTTCTAAATTCTCACGTCAGTATTTATATTTTCAGAAATTTTTTTACAAATGATAGGGTAAGTTTTTCTATTGAGAAAGTTGCTGGTAACAAAATTTCTATTAAAAAAATAAAATTGGAAAAGTATTTTTCATAATTAATTATTTTTGTATATTAATATTTTGATGTATATAAATGACTTTTTAAAAAGTCTAATATGGACTATTTTATTTTATATGAAAAAAGAGTTTTTAAAATTTGAGATTTACAAATAAAATTATAAATGCTGCTCTGAATCTATTTTGTTCTTTTTTTTTCCCAAGGAAAAAGCTCATTCTTATTTTTAGTTTTTATACATCTCATCAATTATTATCAATATCAAATATTGTCGTCCATCCTCATCACTGTTCCATGGTCAAAGATTATTTATTGTTTATAATTTTGGATTATAGAATATGACGAAATCTAACTCAAAAAATCATTTGTGTATAGATGACACTCCTGCTCTCAATTCTTACTCTCGCTTCCGCTCTCACTGTTTTTTGAATTATAAATCTGAAACTCTCACGTTTTCGTTTTCGCTCTTATTCCCACTCTGTGAACTGAATATTTATGATGAAACACGATACTTAATTAAGAATCAATACTTCGATGATTCAATGTCTAGTAATTATTTGATGTCCATTATATATCTGTGGACACAGCTAAGCAAATTTTACAACATTAAATAGAACTTCATGAAATATAGTATTGCTATCCTTGAGCTAGACAAATTATCTGAATATGATCATTTAACCTTAGCAAGAGCAAGAAAAATTGAGTTTATTTTGTTAAAATTGTTTCTCATTGTGGAAGTGTTTAATGGTTACTAAGATCGAATATAAGGATTTTTAGAAATAATTTTACATATTTGGTGGCAAGAGAAACGAGGAATATTTTCACAACATTTCCACTAGTTCGCAGAGCGGTAGCGCAAGATCAAACATTCTTAAAAAATCTTGATGTGAAGGGCAAAAAAATAAGAGGGGAGATGAGAGCAGAAAAGGGAGCTTAATTTGCATCCTATGATGGAGGATTTTGGTGACTAAAATTTAGAGAGACAAGATAGCTGACAATAATTCACAATGCAAAAAGGAAGGGGAAGTT
Source organism: Embelia ribes (assembly GCA_001753735.1). Lineage (NCBI taxonomy): Eukaryota > Viridiplantae > Streptophyta > Magnoliopsida > Ericales > Primulaceae > Embelia > Embelia ribes. The sequence continues at coordinate 1,023 of MKEJ01048155.1, read as the reverse complement.
AATAATTCAATTTTTCAATTTTTAATTTGAGTTTATTTGTTATTTTAACTTAAATAAATTGAAACTTTAAATTAGACGTATTAAATTTTTTTTGTTAATAAAAAATAACGTAATTTATTTATTTAAAAGCCACAAGAACCTATAGTAAAAAAATCCCTAGATTTTTAGCACCTTGCTACAGTGAATCCCTACTTCAAGGAAGCACTGTTGAACCCCAACCCAAAAAAAATAATAAATAAATAACGAAAAGACCAAGAGTCATGTTGAAGTATGGAATTAGTGATTAATTAAATAAGCCAAGAAAATCTTGTCCTCCAAAATATCTTTGCTGATTGGTGTAATAATTTTTAAATTTCACACCTTTGAAGGCGACATCTGGAGAAAAAATATGATTATAGTTCTGGCCTTCTGGGATGTTACGTGTACACCCTTTTGGTTCATATGATTTCTAGTAATCCCATTTTTATTTTTATTATTTTTTATTTGTATTGTAATCCCAAATTAAATTCCAAAAAAAATAGTAATCCCAAATTTAACATTAAAGTTTAAAGACTTTAGTACAAGTAATAGTATATTTTTAGTGTTTATTATCCCATATCGTGGCCATTCTTTTACCACATTTTTTCATTATAATTATAATTAGAAGTATTCATTTATCATTCTTCATGATGTTGTATGTTGTGTAAAAATAAAATAAATTAAGAGGCTTTTACTAGGGGCGATTGCTTCATAAAGAAAATTATAAAAAAATTAGATATCAAATTTATTTTTATAATTTATGAGGGTCCATCCATCAAAAAAGTAACCACTACTAATACATAACGGAATAGCCTTAGATCATATATATTATTGCGCATACATGATAATATCGAGAAGTGACTACTCCCTAAATATGCATGATATTTTTTAGAAAGTGCATTAAGGTGCAGTGTACTAATATTTCGATAAATATCGAATATCGATCTCAGGAACTCTTACTAATTGGGAATACCTAAAGTTTATCTAATTTGCCTCCAATTTCAC
>MKEJ01048152.1:0-18592 GCA_001753735.1 Embelia ribes | reverse complement strand
AACATACATAGTCCATTGAATTTAGATGAGGACTAAACCCCAGCCCAAAACAAAACTTATGAAAGGCCTAACATGAACTTGAGGTTTTCAAATTTGTGTGCAGTTAGCCCAATATGAACTCCACTGCATAGTTAACGAGTTGAGCTAGAACTAATATGGTTCATGATTGGCATGGGGGAGTAGTTATTGCTAGAACTAATATGGTTAAACAAGTTTTCGACATGCAAATGATGGAAGCATTTGCAGCTATTGGAAGTTGCTCAATTTGTATTAGATTTGGGTCAGCCAAAAGTTAAACTGGAAGGATATAACTTGGAGTTTTGGAGGTGATATATTTGTTTAATAATGATTATATGAGTCTTTTTTTTTTTTTTTTATATAGTCCATATAATTCGTGATGTACAACTTATTGTTAGTAAAAGAGAGAGGGCAATATTGTCGCCCATAAGCTTGCAAGATATGATATTAGCTTTGAGGGCGAAATAGTATGGTTGGATAATTATTCCCAAAATGCTTTGTAACTACTTTATGTAAGATTTAGTTGTTGAATAAAATGACCCAAGCACTATCAATTGACGACTTGAAAATGATTAATCGTGACTGGTACCAAATTTCTTAGCAACTCCATTAATCGAGTTATAGTTATATTATTACATCCATCGAGAAGATGGTAATTTCCATTATTATTCTCAACAGAAAGGAGCCTCAAGTCACGCTACTTGCATGTCGCACTAGCTGTCTCTCTGCCACGTGGAGGCTCAGAGAATCTAATCATCACATATCAATTTCTCACTCAAAATATACCGCAGGTTATTAGCCCAATATTTACCAATTCTGCAATAAATATCAATACAAGTAGTGTTCAACTCTTGTTTTTTTTTTTTTTTAAATATGTTATTTCAGTTAGTCCACATGATTCAGTATCTTACATCTACGATAATTCCCAATATGGACTAGGGTTCTGCCTAGCAAATTATGGGGGTGTGCCACCAAGTGCGACACATATGAATCGAACTCTCCACCTTATGCCTAAAGACATAAGTACTGATCATTCGACTATTAGACCGACCCTCATGATTAATAGTATGTAACTCTTCACCAAGAATAAAGCACGGAGTCATAGATCAATAGCATTGGAATAAATGGAAGCTCTACAAATAATTGTTGCGTCTGTCTCTGCTATCTAGCCATCAACTCTTTGATACCTGATCATGTGCTGGTGTGAGGTTTCCCTCTTACTGTTAAGGTTTTAATATTTTTATTTTTTTTGGTTTTAAAATAAGTATCACACGTAAATTAAATATTTAATGAAATGTATTTGGATACTATGTACTTAATTTTTGCTAAAATATATATATATATATATACACTTTAAAAAGGATGAAGTATGATATGACTAGACATATGCATTTAATTTGGGGTTAGACCCGGCATGGAATCGATAGGTCTACTGGTTATTGGGTCAGCATTTTCAAAGGTGTGTGAGTCGCATGCACGCAGATCCGAGGGATTAAATATATGACCCATACTCAAGGGCCCAGTACAGGTCGAGTCTACCTTAATGCCGACGATCGCCTAGATATGTCCATTCGTTGGTTGTTGCGTGGGTTTGTAGATCGTGTCCACGAGTTTTACTTTTGATTGAAAGCTCTAACGATATCCTTTGGATTTGTGGTGAGTACAAATTTGATGCGACACACTTAAGGATAAGACTTCCGAGAGTTGGTCAGAATATATAATTGATACGTGGGTTATGGATAAAATACAACCATATAGACATAACTATCAATAATAATGATTTTACTCAACTTAAAGCAGACGAACATTGGACATGTGATAGTTAAAATTGTAAATTTTAAAAATACTCATAACTAATCTCTTAATTCTACTTATAAACATGCTTATCTAAATCTCTCCATATAAAATTCACATGATTTGTTTCATAAACATTCTATATATACGCAAGCATCTAGCATTAATTGGCTCACGTGGATCACAATGTTTTCTAGCAGTTACAACCAAATATAATTTGGCAATAACTCGGTTTTGAGCGCATACTATTTTACATCCGAAATGGGCCGTTAGATCAACGGCCTCATCTTGTAGGACGAATCATGACCGTCCATTTCATCCCGGCAAAACGGAAGATTTTACACGCTGGCAGGGTCGTGGTTCAACTTTCAAGTACGGTAAGCATTCCACGTGGCAGCCACGTAGGATAACAGTGGTGGGTTCTACAAGAAGATCCAACGGCTGTAAAGACACATCGCCCCACATCATCTATTTAGGAATGAAACGAAGTGAGAAGAGGAGAAGGTAATTCTATTTGGTCCTGTAGGTTTCATTATATCAGTAATAGACCCACTTTTTGAATAGGAGGTAGTTTCGGTCCCAAATTTAAGAAAGGCCAATAATTGATGCCTCTTATAATTTTTTTCTCATTTTAAATATCTTAAGTGTTCAAATTAGAAGACAAATATAAATCATCATAAAACTATTTTTTTTTCTCCAATTAAATCACACGTTGATCTTTTTTAGTATCTCCTCCGTCAAATTGATTTAGTTTATTGCGGGAACTTTAACTTAATAAGAAAATATTAATAAATGAGCCACATGCATTAATTGTTGTTATTTTTCCCAAATTTACCATATACAAATCATAAATGTGAATATTTTAAGAAGAATTTAATTTTTATTTACTGCCAATGTAGAAATTTCATATACCATTGGTCTTGAATGAAAGATATGTATCCATTAATACATGTAGGGACCACCATAAATACATACTTATTTTTAATACAAACTCATTGGTGTATGAAAATTCATACATCTTCGATGAATTAAAAATAATTTTTTTAAGAATACAAAATATATTAAATGTAGGCTATATATTAAATTTATAAATTTTAACGACACCTATTTCTGGAAGTGAACCACAATTTTGAAGACCATTTAATTCTTAAATGGAGCGAGAAATTTTCGTCATTTTAGATGGTTTCGACTTCATAATATAGACCATTTGTGTCACCCGTTCAAAATTAGGAGCCTTGAATTGATACCATATCAACTTCCGGTACCTAATAGAATTTTGGATTGAACTGTGAAGACACCTGAGTGTAATTATCCCTCTCTATAAATTGCAAGAGAGGGAGAGAGAGTGGCGAATTGTGTAATGCATTGATTATTTGTTAGAATTGATTTTGAAGAGAGAGAAAGCTTCAATTTTTCCGTCTGTTATGGGTCGAATCCGACTTCTCTAGACAGTTTGGAATATACAGAGAGAGAGAGGGAGAGAGAGAGAGAGAGACTTATATACACATATATATGTGTAAATATAGATCGTTCTTGAGAATCGAAAGGTTGCTTAATCATTCCAATTATTCTTTCTAATTACTAATTTCAAAGCTGATTTTGGCTTCGATTGAGTTCTTCCATGCCATCTCTGATTAATTTAATGTCGAATTTGTAGTGAATATGTCCCTGCTTATATGAATTTGATTGACTGGATTTTGTCGATTGTCAATTTATACTCAAATATTTTTTCATGAATATTAAGTTTGACTGAGATCCACTGCATTTTCTCCGGAATTTAATATTTTTTTTTTCTTTGTTATGAGTTCTTTATATGTTCTCTAGGCAGTTTGGAATATAAACACACAGAGAGATAATCGTTGAACCTAAAGGTCTTTTAATTCTACTAATGATTCTTCTCTAGTTTCCAATTGCTAAGGTGATTTTAGCTTCAATTGAGTTCTTCTATGCTATTTTTATCAATTTAATTTCGAATTTGTATGAAATATCGTATGTGTTGGTGTTAAATTGAAGTTTCGATTTAGTTCTGCTGTGCTAATTTTTTATTTTTTTTATCAATTTAATTTCGAATATGTATGGATTATCGTATCTGTTGGTATTAATTTCATTGTTTAATAGAGATTTCCAATTTTTAATTCCTTACTCTTTCTTACTTCATTTGTTTTATGAATTTTAAATTGGGCTGGGATCCACTGCATTTTCTTGGCCCCTCCACCCCCCTCTCTCTCTATATGTATGTATGTATGTATATATCGTGAAGAACCCGATTCTCTGAGCATAAAGTGCGATTCGCTTTTTCTCTTTTGCCAATTTTTTGTTGCCAACCCTCTTTTCCGGTGAATCCCTGCTTCACAGAGAGAGAGGGAGAGAAATAAAAGCCTTCAAACCAATCCCAATTTTCTTGCTTCTTTTTCGGAGATAACCCCTTATTTTCTAATTTCACTCTATATATTCTTCACTGTATGTACATTAATATTTGTCTATATCTGTATTTTCTTATTGGGTTTGATTTTTTGGATAAGTTTCGGCAGATAGTTCCATGAATGACACTCTGTTTTGGATTGTGCTCTGTTTTTGTCCATATAAATTTTAATTTAATTGATTCAATTGAAGGCACAAGTGTAATCAATTTGATTTTTGGGATAAATCTCTGCGTATAGTTCCATGAGTGAGACTCTGTTTTTGGAATAAATTAATTGTAACTGTTTCAATTGAAGGTGCAAGTGTGGATGCTGCTGATTCGGAGAAATTGAAGAGAGAGAGAGAGAGAGAGAGAATGAGGAGATTGAGTTCAGCTAAAGAAGAGAGAGAAATGGGTTTAATTGGGTCCAATTCTAAATTCAAGAAGAAATTCGAGCAACCCAGAAAGGTTACTTCTACTTAATCCTGATTGGGATTTTCTTTTCTTTTTTTTTTTTTTGAGAAATTCAGTGCTAATTGTGTGTTAATTTTTTGCAGGTTCTTCGAGATTGCAACACTGTTAATCATGCCTTGGTTCCTCGTAAACTAAGATCAGGTCCGCAATTATGAAACAATAGCTGAAATTTTAGGAATTTTCAGACAAGTTCTCAATTTTGCTTAATTATATGTCAATTTATTAAATGTTTGGTATACTATAGGGGTATTAGTTTATTAGTTTTTGATATTTTTTTTGTTTTCTTTGATTATGTGTTCGTTTTATTAAATATTGGGTTGATTTTGTGCATCAGTTTATTGGAAATTTTCTGATTACTTTTCAATATTTTCTTCAGTATCTGTCATTTTATTAAACGTTGGGTTGATTTTTGGCATCAGTTTATTGGAGCCCACAGATTTTAGTCTGCTCTATCTTGTGGGTCACTAGGAATTTTCCTTTTCTTTATTCTTTGCTCAGATGGTTTATCTATTAAAGTGTAAAGATTCCATAGTAATTTTTTCCCCCCCTCAAATTACGTATACCTTTATGCGGTTCTATCCAAACTGCATATTCAGTATACTTGGTGCAACTATACTGATGTTTATTTAAATTTAGAGTTTGCAATGTGTTCAATTTATGGCATTGTTGGTCTATAAATATAATCTGAATGGTTGAAAACTACTTTCTTTTTCATTCCTTAGCGATGAAGAAGCGCAGTCGTGAATCGGTTTCACCACCATTGCCAGATAGGAAGAATCCGAACTATGCCATCGACAGAGTTCGATCAACCGGAGGGGAAGGCAAAATGAAATTAAGAGTTTATGTAATAACTAATCATTTTCAAGCTACAATGGTGAAATTATTACTTATTTTCATTTTTTGTTGATGATCTATAGTTGAATTTGCAGCAAAAAGATGATCTCGGGAATGATCTGATCACGAAGGATGAGGAAGAAGCGGTTGAGACTCTATTTGCTTTGGCCGAAATGTTCCAAACCAATAACAAGATGACAGAAGCTAAGTCTCCGCCATTAGGTTTGATAAATTCGACCGCCCTATTTTGATACCATTTCTCTGCTTATTGTGGAGTTGAATCGTTTGATTTTTCATTCTCCATAGCACCAGAAAATGAAGAGACTGCTCAAGAAACTTTAGAGGTCAAATGTCCGATCGACCAATCGGTGTCCTTAATGGCTCAACCTGTCTATCCCAAGCTATCATGTGTTTCAATTTCTGGCAACTTTGATGCAGAACCGAGTATGATAACCAAGTGAGTACCTTTCAGCTATAATACACAAAATACTTCTACTTTCCATATGTTGTCTAATATGTAAGTATAACTCATTGCAGCTTCAAGCAGCTTGTACACGAGGAAGTTGCACCACTGAAGAGGAGACCAGAAATTGCAGTAGCAGTAGTGAATGTTTTAACAGTTATAAGCTAATATATTATATTCAGGTATTCTCTATTACTTGTAATGGTGTATTTGGTAATTTGTTCAGGGTGCAGTTGTTGGAGGTCTACACGAGCGACATTTGACAACTGAGAATAGCAAAATTATAGGTATCCACGTGGTAACGCGAATGATATTTTGGGACGGAATGTAGTTCGTCTATAATATGATATTTATCTAAAAATGTTTCTTTGAAATCAGGGTTGTGGCCAGGCTTGTCGTCAGCAGTACCGGTCAGAGCTGAGACTAAGGGATCTCCGATGAAGTAATTTCCTATCTTAGTTTTATATAATTGCTCTTTATAGTTTTAAGTCCTTTTTTATAGTTTTAAGTCCTTTTTTGCAGTCTCATTGTTTTTATGTGTTGTCACAGCTCGCCCGGTGCCTATTATTCTGTTTCGATGAGTTCGTCAAAGAATGGTACTTTGACTGATGAGGTAATGCAAGATGCTGCTTTAGTTTCTAAATGCCAGATTTGTCTTTAATTTAGAAGCTTTTCCATGACATTTATTAAGGTATGTTTTAATAACACAGGTTTCCAGAGATCCTGTAGTTAGAAACAAATCACGGAAGAGATGTATTGCCCATGTTCACATAGGTCATCTCATTAAGGGTATGCAAGCGGATGAAAAAAGGAAAAATAATTCTATGCAGCCTCTTAATCAGTTGACTGAAATTGAGACACCAAAACAAGATGCTCGTCTAGACAAATCTGTCGTCAAAATCGGTAACAGAAGTTCAGATGCAGAGAAGGATCAGAACAAAATCAGAAATGCTGTTCTTCTGCATAAGAGACTCCTCCAGGATTCGCAACAGCCTTCCCCAACACCTACCCTCTACCCTACAAGTAAACACGTAAGACTAAACTTGTTTTCCTAATGGACACATTCATTTTTGTCATTTTGAAAACAATTAGTTTGATTGCTTTTGGTTTCTTCAGAACTTCGATTTCTTATCCTTGTCAACTGGAGGAGGGGCAGTGGAAGCTATTAAAACTGCTACCAAAACGGGAAATTTGATCGAACCGTGGACTCAGTGTCATCTTCCATATCTGCAATCTATTGCACAAAATCACACAAACATACCTTTTTCTCATCCCCAAAGTCATTATTCCAATGTACCTTTCACTGACTACTTCCCAGTCACTGCAGCAAAACAGGTTATTTTTCATTTTGTTTTTTCTAATCAGCAATTAATTAGCTTAGTCGAATTTTGTTTCTGTGATAAGAAATGAACCATTTGCTTCCAATAAAGATCAAATTTATATAGTTGGTTATATAAATCAGTCACTGCTGCCACTAAGCATGATCACAACTTTTGTATTGATCACAGGTACAGATGCAAATCCAATCCTACGCAAGCAATCCTACCCAATTGGGTAATGCTTCGTCGCCAAGTCAGCATCAACAGAGGATTTCAGCCTCTCAGTTCGCTTCCCAATACAAGCCCATGGACCTCTCTTCACCCCACTATAACCAGAATATGCAAAACAGGAAACTAGATCCCCCTATATCTATCCCATTTGCTCCATCGCTAGAACTACTTCACCCTATGTACATACCCATGTTGCCACACCAAGGACATAATCTTATTCCTCTTACCTCGTCTTTGCCCAATTGCAGAGCAAAAACGCCATATCATCAGCCCCTCCCTTCCGGCTACAAATGGTAATCCTGACTTCATCCTTCTACTGCATTTACTTTGCAACAAGCACATACGAGCTGTATGGAGCTTATCTAATAATTGGGTCCCATACAGAGTATCATATGATCGAGGAGAACAGAAACTTTTATATTTAGAGATGTTGCATTATAAGGTATAAGCTAAGCCAGTCTAGTAATATCCTTGATTTAAGTACATACAAAGAAGCTCTATGAGAAGAAGTATAAGTGTATTGCTAGTTTACAGAGATGTCTTGTTGATATTGTTGTTGGCTTAGTTGATTTCTCAGTGCTGACTGAAAGTGTCCTCTTTCCTTCGTTTCAACGTGTTAAAATCGGAAACAGAAACAAAAGATAGGACGGTGTCACTCTTACAACTAGCAATATGTATAATTTATGCTTTTTCTCGTATGTTGATTGCCTTGACTCGCTGTCCTCATGGATCTGTTGCTAGTATATGGGTGGTTACACATTGTGTTAATGCCATGGGAGTAACTTAATTCCAGGAAAAGCACTACTCATATAATTCGGTACTAGATTCATTAATGGCATAGCTATAGCGCGTGCTATGGACTTTTAGCTTCTGTTTTAAGCTCCAGATAAGATTAGGATGGCACATGGAATAAACGATGAAGTTTGAACTTTAAAGCTATATTATCCTGTTAATACATAGTATATAGGGTTACAAACGTATTAGATCCGGCAACGTCTTACTGTCTTATTCATCAAAGCACGGAAGGGGAATGTACAGAGGACTTTATGACCAACCTGCCTTGAGTTGATGTACATGGAGTCTACATCTAGCATGATGTCTACGGTATTCTCTCTTTTACTATAATTAAAAGCTTTTAGTATATTGTATTCTCTGTTTCACTATAATTGAAAGCGTTAAGTATAAACTTGTAATCCATCATATATATATATATATATATATAATTAAACTAGAGTCTTAATTTTGATTAACGGGACGAGTTTTATCTATAATGGCAAAAGATTTAAGTGTTCATACATTGCAGAAATCCGGAGTATAATAATGAAACAAATACAGTTTCTCCAACTCTGCCTTTCTCCCTATAATTGTCTGCGGTTTAAAAAAATCCCGAGCCAATTACATACATCTCGTATGGATGTCAGAAACAATTTAGAGCAAATCTTAGAAAAGTTGACAAATCCCGAGCCAATTTCATAAACCTTAAGTTAACCTGAAGGAATTAACATTCCAGTTGAATTACAACTATCCATCTCCAAAACCGTTACTGTGTTCTAATAAAAGCTAGACTTCTGGTTCGGCAATTAAAATGACAACGTTTCCAAAATTTAGCATTTGCTTCCAAGATGAGACCTTTTTTAATTACAGACTACAATTTAAAAGCATGATAATATTTCACCTTATTTTGTGGGTACAAAGGGATAAGCAAACATCTGTATGGGTACTGTGTGAATAGAGCATTGTCATAGCCTTCGCTCTAAACTTGGCAATTTCAGCTACAAAATGGAGCTGGTCCCCCCCAATATATCAACTTATATTCGTAGTAATGATTTTTATTTTATAATTTGCCAAAAGAAACTTGCTTGAAAGTAAAAGATAAAAAGTGCACATGGTTGTTACAAAAAGATTAATTATTTTACAATCATCCATATTTTATTTTTTGGTCCCAAATAATTACAAACTTTGGCATTTTCTTGCCTTCTCATCCCTTTATTTTAGACACAACATTTTTGAATCTTTCACACTCCAAAAATCCTTCTACTAACTCCAGCAATTACAGAAAACACATCACATTCCCTTTAGAGTTTGTAGCGGCTAAAAGGGCAGCTCCAATACCAGATCCGTCTTTCCTATGTTCTATCACTATATTTTTCGAAATTTAAAATCCCAGAAGTTCAGCAACAGCATTTTTTAGGTATGTTCTGTATTGAGGAAAATGCTCGTATAAGCCTCCATTCATAGCTACAACTGCCCTCTTCCTAAACATGAGACCTTTCAAATCTTCTTCAATTTTCTTAAGTATTCCCACAATCCCAGCACCAGCTAAGCGGCCACCTCGCTTTACAATAGTGTCACACACTTCAACTACTATCATCCTCGCGTTCAAATCCGATTTCGCCTGGCATCAAATACAAATGGAGAAATTAGAACATTTTTTATACTACTGTAAAGAACATTTAGGTATCCAGATTTATTTATCACACTTTTACACCAAATGGGGGGTTTTGATTTTTTTAACCCCCTGTATTACACCCTTTTTTGATGCATCGGCTATTGAAAAAGCGAAAGGTGTCCAAAAATATGCTTAAATGTTCTACATACGGTCACATTGCATCTTGTGATAAAAATATACAGGTTCAGCTGATTGAATTCAGAAATGAGGGCACCGACTGTATCAAGCACAAAAAATATATGGCATGCATGTTTATTTTGCTAGGAAATTTTGCACAAAATACTTAGAAAGTGTCAATTGACTAGTTATCACGTCATCGACTAGAGTACACATCGATAGTGGTACATAAGCATAGCTGAAATTGCTTTTCACTCCTTCAATCAGTCAACCAGTAATCTTTAGAAGAGAATCTAAATTTGGTGTTCAAAAGATCAATTTATTTATGATGTAAATGCATAGGGGAAGCTTGAAATGTGACTTACCCCAGTCACGTCGTAGAGGATTGATTTGACAGCTTTGAGATCTCGAGAATTGTCCTGTTGGATAGCACATATATGTGGGGTCCTAAAGAACAAAAACACAAAGCAGACTTAAGAATAGCTCTAAAGGTGGTTATTTTGGAATGAGTTTCAACAGAAAAAGAAAGGATAACCCATGAAGCAAAATATCAAGTCTAGTTCATACCTCAAAGCAAAGGGGGTCAATAATTTATTGGGAATAGAGTCTCCGAATAAAGAACCTGTTTTGGCCATCTGTACTAATACCCGTCTTACAATTTCACCAAGGTACATGCCGGAGTTTGTCTTCCCAAATATCTTTTGTATCCATATGAAACCCGCAAAAATACGAAAGGAAAAAATAAAGAAAATTAAGATACGTGGACTTTGTACTAAAACAAAGGCTACACTGTTTCGAGCTCCTTCAACTTTGTCGAGTATCACCTTACTATGACAATTAGAAAACGTTACATGTTCGCCCTTCAACTGTCAAAAAAGGGCATAATGGATTTTAACCCCCTGGGAAAAAATTTAAGAGGAAAAAATTTAACTTTTTCGTTTAAGGGGGAACTAACTGCTTGTAATTTTCTGACTTTATCATTTGCCATTTTGAATAGTTGATTGGGCCAACAGAAATTCTTTTTTGGGGTAGAGCAACCCTGTAAGGGCCATCTACTTAATTAACACGAGAAACAAATCCGAGACATAGGAACCAGAATGTACCTGTTCACCGGGATTGATACTATCATCGTCCATATCCTTATCAAACTGAGTTAATGGCAGACCGTTGGAAAATGCACCCCATTCCGTACTTATAATCTAATATCACGCATAATAAAAATTAATATAAAGCCACAAACTTGGACATTTTGTTACCAATTAGGGTGTGAAATAATGAAGTTACATAACGTATTTCCCGACAAGGAATCATGGCCGTGTAACTTTGGTATGGCATCTACACGTTCTACATAACATGCATTGGTTCCCGATCCCAAAATAACAGCAACCATGACATCAGTGTCCCAATATTTCGCTCCTGCTAGTGTTGCCACAGCATCATTGACCTAATTCGTGCAAAATTAATTACAAAAATTTAATACTCGGAAAAGAACAAAAATTAACTTTCATCCAGGGATTCATTACTATATTTCTATTTATAGGCCCTTCTATTTTTATTTTTCACTAATGAGGTTAGTTCGACCACACCCCCATCCCAATATTTCGCTCCGCATATTCAATCCTTGCCTATCCATAGCTTCATTTAGACAAGCTACTACATCTCTTCCTGGCTGTTGGATTTTAAAATTGTTCCAGTTAGTATAAAATAGTAAAATTTTTGTTGATCTAATGTTCAAATATTCCAAAACAAACCGATATGTTCATATTAGTGGTGCATTTGGTATGGGGGCTAAGAAAAACCAACCGTTCCAGAGACTGCAAAGCCCTTAGTCCACTTGATCAATATCCCGGAATTGACAGACGTTTGCTTCACTGGGAATGAGAATGTAAAACCGATTTCCTTTTTCCTTCCACCTGGCAGCAGGTGTTCCTTCTCTGTGAATTTTGCTAGGGCAGAAGCAATAAAATCAAAAAGCTCCTGCGCATTCCGCAAGTGTTGGAATCAACAAATTTTCCAATATTGAATAATGAAACAAGTTTTTTCCTTTTGCAGGGAAAAAAAACAGACCTCTGAAGTTCCAAACATAAGCTCTTGTGGGATCGACATTTGCTCGAATTCAAGGGCAATCGATCGATCATCTTTGCCTCCTAGTTGTACTTTTAGCACCCTGAAGTTCATTCCTCCGAGACCTACTGCATAAAACAATCCCTTCTCATTCCTTTAAACCAAAGACACATGAAGTATCACATTTAGGTCAAACAAAAATACACACAAAAAAATAAAAAATAAAAAAAAAGAGGAAGTATAGGTACTATACAAGGATAGTATGAGCCAAGATTGTTGTTTGATCTGGGAAATACTTTTAGAACTAACAATATCTTTTCATCCCGTAAACACCCTAAAAACAAAAGTGTCCCTTACTTTCTGAAATATATTGAGTAGGTTGATGTCAACCATCCCACCAGGCTGCCTCCTAATATGTGCCATTGTCTTGGACGGCTAAGATGCAAATGTCACGACTGCAACTAGCATTGCCCATTCCGTCAAACAATTTGAAACTCAACTTTATAAACATCTTGTCTGAACACATTTTTCTTCTGCATTCAAATTTCTGAAAAAAAATTTAGTGCTTATCAAAACAAAACAATTTGTAAAATACAGGACGGCAAAATAGCATTGTGTCATTGGAAGGGTCTAATACCATTTTTTTCAAATGTACGTTCCAGAAAAATGTTAAATTTATGTTGCAAATTTCCTAAAAATGTATTATTTTCCCATTGGAAACTACTTTTTGGTTTACAACCCCAAAAAGGGCTTAGAAGAAGTGATAAATACATGTATTATTTTACAGGACATGTCAAAAAGTACGAGTATTTGGTACACGTAATTGTTTTTCAATTATATGACAACACTTGGTGGTGTTTACAGGACGTGGGAGATGGTTTAACATTTACGTGGTATTTGCTTCTCATAGGCGCTTCATATTTAACATCTTCTAAAATTGATATTGGTGATATTTAATATCCTAACTACAAGTTAGGAATATGCAAGCCTCTATTGCGACTTATGGATCACGGCTTCGTCCCGTTGGAAGCAACCAATCTAAAAACAGAGATAAGTTTGCAAACATCAAACCCTCTAGACTCAATATGGATGTGTGAGTTTTGTCCACTGGGCCGTCCATGTATATACGAAACAATTTAGAGTTTTAATAACTAGGCAAAAATATCAAGAACAAATAAATTATGATTCATTACATGATCTTAAGCACTATATAGAAACAAAACAGCAAAATAATTAGTAAAACTATTTAATATAACAAATGAAAAAGGAAATTATTAAAAAAAAAAACAAAGTGGGGAAATTGGCATTACCCAGTTGGTAAAGAGTCGACATAACTGATAATCATTGGAAGACCTCCGCCGCCGTCGCCGGCGAGGCTGGCCCGCATCTCGGCGGCCATGGAGTCTGCCACGTGGCGTAACACCGGCAGAGGGGTAGCACAGTCATTTTGCAGCTTGGTCAGAATTGGAGCGGCAGATTTCGCTCTGGATCGGACGGACATGGTGACACGTGGCAATCCAGGAGGAGATCGAGGGAGGCGAAAGGATCGGACGGCTGGGGGACTTGCTGCAACCGAAATTTTCGAGAGACGGTAAGAGCATCCACACAATTCAAGATGCTTCTGAGAGCATCCGCAATGCTAGATGCCTATGACGAATTTTTTCATAATTTGTCCAGTGTCATATCAGCAATAGTATATTTTTTTTTAAAAAAATCTCCCAACACAAGCATTTTTCTTTTTCCCATACTTAACTATTATTATACTAAATTTTACTAATATAATTTTTATTTTTTTATCATAAAAACAAATAAAAATTCTAAAAAATTATAATTGTAGAAAAAATTAATACTTACTAAACAACAATACATTCAACTCAAATATGAAAAGAAATACAATAATTGGAAGAACAAAAGTAAAATTAATTTTCCACCTCATCCGCATTCTCGTCATTTTACATGTCAATCTCTTTTACTCCATTTTGCGGGAGTGTTTGAGAATTAATTTGATTAAAAATGGGGTTTTGATAAGAATGATCGGACATATTCTTGGAAGCCCTTCCCAAAAATCTCGGTGGAATAAATGAATAATTGTAATATGGATTTATGTTAAAATAAGTGAGAAATGGAAAATTTTGAGGATTAGGCTAATTTTGTGAACTTGGAAGATTTTAATAGTTTGAAATGTATGAGGGATTTAGAGAATATTGAGAATTTTGAATATTCTCAAATTTTGGTGTGTTTCTTTGAAAGGGCATAAAATTTTTAAAATTCAGATGATTTAGATTCATAATTTAGAAACGGTAAAACTTAATATGTTAGTATAAGCAGTTTCAACAACTAATAATTTAGTAGTTGTCATAGTAAGATTCATGTTTGTGTTTGGTTGAGTTGTACATCCACTTCTTTCTTTATTCAACTCATTCTACTCATTCAATCATATATAACAAACATAATACGAAAGAAAGAGGTAGAAAAGAATGAAAGAAAAGGGAAAAGTTCCCTTTTTGTAAGATTTGCTCGTTCCGGGAGGAGGAGGTGTCCGGAAGGAATATTAATCGCGGATTCAGAATCCTCGTCAACTCTTCGTCATCTTGACGTAAGTGTTGACATTTTCAGGTTGTTCATACCTGCTAATCCTAGAATTATCAAAACTTTGTGAATATAATGCATTGTTGTTAAAATTCTCGATATATACGAGAGTTCTGGCTCGTTTTTACTTATAGATTCGAGTAGTGACTTCCAGGATCTTTTCTGAGCTTTCCAAACAATCCTTTGGTCGTCGGATTAGGTACATTACGGAATTTGATTCCTATGCTATTGAATTAATGGAGTAGATATTAGTTTTGAGGCTATTAAAACTGAATAAAAACTTATACAAATTTGAAGTTAAATTTGGTTAAGAGTATGGATTTTCTATTTTGCTATAACTTGAGTATTTCGGACTCTATTTTGATCTCGTTATGCTTCAAATTAAATTTTTCTCAAAACATAAAAGTTGTAGACAAATGAAATATCTTTCACTTGCCATATCATAAGCCTCAATCCGGTTCACAATTTGACAGATATTGTCAAAATACAAAGTTGTTGCCTATCTGTTATTCTACTGCAACTTAAACATTTCAAGCTCTATTTTGACTCCTCCACGTCTTGAATTAAGTTTTCTTTATGAAGGTCGTAGATAAATGAAATATCTTTCCACCGCCATATCATAAGCCTCAATTGGATTTATGATTTATGAAATACGATCAAAATACCGAACTGTTAAAAATCAGGTATTAGACTAATATTAAAGTTTAAATAGACCTAATAATTTGTGAAACTTTTGGAAATATAAATATTGTTGAAAATTAACCTAATCATTTATAATTGGATTAGGTTACAAATTGATTTGCACTCGTTTTTTACTTAAACCGATATAGTAGACTTATGGGACCCTAGGACCATAGTTTAGTCAGTAGTCATATTATTCTTGGGTATCCGAGGACCAAGAATTTATATTGTTTAGACCTTGAGAGCCCGATGACAGAAGTATAGATTTTTAGAACCCGATTACCAAAAATTTATATTGTTTAGATATTGGGAGCCCGAAGACCAAGGTATAAATTTTTAGGAGCCCAAGAACCAAAAATCTAGCCGTGTGAGTAACAGAGACATTCCGCGGTTGTTTTACGTGTAAATATGGGAGGACCGATGTATCATTTCCGAGAAGACCTAGTATCCCAATCAGTTGTTTGTATTTATTTTGATAGTTCATGTATTCATAAATTACCTATACGTGTACATATTGAATGAGATGAGATAACATTGTATATTTTCCCGTTATAATAGATGAGATAATACGTACCACATACCTGTTATGATAGTATATATTTATATATATATATATATATATATATATTTGTCATTCTTTTAATAGACTGGTAATCATTCTAACTCGTGCCTACTTGATTGGTATCTTTAGTTTTTATAGAACCTCGGGGTGTTACAGTTGGTATCAAAGCTTTAAATTTCCAACTACCTTGGGAGCTATAGGTTATTGGGTCTATCGAGTAGAAAGTCTTGAGTGAGTTGTGTCTAGATTGTTACTTTTATATACCCATTTTTACATTGCAACTTATAGTGATAGATGTCGACACTTAGCTCTGTGTTAAACAGATAAGAAATGCCATGTAGGTCCAACACAGATCTCTGGTAGTGGATGGGGTTAATGATAAGTTATTTGTGTTTTATACATGCTTAGTTTCCTTACTTTCTATAATGCGTACATATGACCTACAACCCTAGCTGCTATGATGAGTCAACAAATGGCTCAGCAAACTACACAGGTAGTCAGGACTACACTCGAGACTATAGGCATTCAGCAGCCTAGCCATCAGACAATTGGGGCCCAGGCTATGTGGGCACAAAAAGAGATTGGCAGGTCCGATACTCTTATCTTTCAAGGAGGTGTTGATGCAGACAGGGTAGATACTTGGGTGTCCAACATGAAACATCATTTTCAGATGTTAGGTTTGACAAATGAGTTGGTTATGGCTCAAACAACATTGCGGTTCTTACGGGATGAGGCAGTCAATTGGTAGAAGGGGTTCGCAAAGTTGAACAATGTTGCGGAACTTACGTGGGAAAGGTTCAAGGATATCTTCTTAAACCGTTATTGCTCATAGACATTCTAGGATGGGAAGCTACATGCTTTCCTGAACTTAACTCAGGGCTCCCGTAAGGTTGTGGAGTATTTGGCAGAGTTTATAACATTGGCAAAATATGCCAAGGCCTATGTTATTAATGAAACTGAGAGGGTGAAGAGTTTTATACGGGGGTTACAGCCTCGTATTTTTTGGATATTGGCAATGGTGAGACCGACTACTTTTGATGAGGCAATGCAGAGAACCGGTGAACAAGACGCTATTGATGATCATGGGAAGCTAATGAAAGAAAATAAGAGGATCGAAATTCAGCCAAGGGTCAGGGGAAACAGTATTTGAGACCGAATCAGAATTAGGGTAAGAGAAAAAGAGGCTGAGATGATAGAGTGGGGTTCTCGTCAGGGTAGTCTAGGCAGGGAACTTTTACCGGTGGGACAGGTTCAACAAATATGGATTGGAAGACTTGCAATCGGTGCAAGGAAGTGGGGCATATTACTACCTATTGTCTTACTATCTGGTGCCACAACCATATGGATTTGGGGGCATATGCAGAAGTTTTGCCCGGATACACCAACTCAGGATCAGACTACCCGTACTATGCCACTAGCACAGCCCATTATACTAGTTCAGTCGAGGGTAGTGTCGGGTCTCAGCGGACATTATGGAGTTGGGAATCGTGGGGCCACATCTACTTTTGCATCAGTGGCTCCAATGCATTTGTATGCACTTCAAGAGGTCCCTTCTACTCTAGTAGAAGCATCCCTTATTCGAGGTACACTATTATGTCATTCATCTTGTGTACATGTTCTTTTTTATACAGGTGCATCTTGTTCATTTATTGTTGCAGGTATGGTTCGAGCATTGGGTTTAGCGCTTGGGGCTTTAGATACTCACACTTCGGTAGATACTCCGTTAGGCAGACATATTATTCTGAGTTTCCTATGATGTCGTTGTTACATTCTTATCTCTAGTCACAAGTTTGTGTATAACTTGATCGTTCTGGACATGTCTGGATTTGATGTTATCTTGGGTATGGATTGGTTATTGGCCAATCATGTTGTGATAGAGTGTGATCGTCGTTGGGTTACTTTGCATCCAGAGAGGGAGTAGTTGTTCGGAATGTTGATGATCGAGACATCCCTCAGGTAGTTGCAGGACCAAGGAGTGATACACTTACTTATCGTATAACTGTGGAAATACATTTTGAGTTACCTCAAGTGGTTCGCGATTTTCTTGATATGTTTCTAGAGGACCTGAGTAAACTACCCCTACCCCGTAAGGTAGAATTTACAATGGACCTCATTCCTGGTACAAATCCGATTTATGTGACACTTTATATTTTGGCTTCTACTAAGATGGAGGAGATGAGAAGGCAAATTGATGAACTGGAAGCTAAAGGGTTTATCAAAGCGATTGAGTCACCATGGAGTGTACCAGCACTATTTGTACGTAAGAAATATGGATTGATGAGATTATATATTGACTATAAAAAATTAAATCGAACTACGATTAAGAATAAGTATGTGATGTTGAGAATTGATGATCTATTCGACTAGTTGAAAGGAGCAAGATGTTTATCAAAGATTGATCTTCGCTCCGGGTTCCGTGAGGTGAGAGTTTGAAATAGAGAAGACTGCTTTCGGGACTCTGTATGGGCATTAAGAATTTCTCGTGATGTCGTTTGGACTGACGAACGCACAGGAAGTCTTTATGGATTTGAAAAATAGGGTGTTTTATGAGTACCTAGATTGATTTTTTTATAGTTTTTATTGATGACATTCTTGT
>MKEJ01048138.1:0-10068 GCA_001753735.1 Embelia ribes | reverse complement strand
CGTCAGCTCGAGAGGAAAAAAGACCAACCTACCCCTGCCTGCAGGGTATTACGGGAATGCCTTCGCCTTTCCTGTAGCAATATCGACTGCTCAGAGTCTTTGCGAGAATCCGCTTGGATATGCTTTGGAGTTGGTTATGAAGACGAAAAATGATGTAACCGAAGAGTACATGAGATCATTGGCTGACCTTATGTTAATCAAGGGTCGGCCACATTTTACAGGGGGGTTCAGGACCTTCATTGTGTCCGACCTTAGACGAGCAGGATTTGAAGATGTGGATTTCGGCTGGGGCAAGGCAGTGTTTGGTGGACCCGCAAGGGGCGGCGTTGGTGCCATCCCTGGTGTGGTGAGCTTTTATATTCCATTCACAAATAAAAAGGGGGAGCGAGGAATTGTGGTGCCCTTTTGCTTGCCCGCCCCTGTCATGAAAAGATTTGAGATGGAACTAAGTAACAATCGACTTTTCATCACTTCTTCCTTATGAATCTGAGTACCGCAAGTTGGTGTTGTTGGTTTTTTTTGTTTTTATTTTCCAATTCAAAAAAATCTGGGATATGTGTTATAAATAGTAATACAGTTGTAGTAAGTTATGCATTGTTGGTTTTTAATTTCTCCTAATGTCAATGTATTGTCTTCAAATCCTTTGCCACCTCCTCTGTATCTTCTTATCTTCTTATATAAATACAAACGGTTTCTCATGTAATTATATTCGTTCTAATCACGATATTTAACCACCAAATTGCTCGGCACGTATCCTATTAAATTAAGATTTTGAAACAATTAGCATAATATAAATTATTAAAATTATATACATATATATTAACTTAACATAAAATAAATTATTAAAACTAAATTTTCTATAAGATTGTTCATAGTCCCAATATATATATATATATATATGCATAGTTATAAAATAATTTATCATAATAGAAATTATTAAAATTATACTCCCTCGTCTAACTTATTTCTTTCTCTACAAAAAATCAAAATTATTATCAAGGACGTCCGTAAATAGTGTCCATGCATTGATTACTATTGGTTTTTAAAAGTTTAACCTTTATTAAATGTAGAATGTGACAATTTAAGACTAAAAATTACATTAAATCAGGATAATTTAGTAAAGTTATCATATATAGTGGAAACTATTTTCGGAAGTGGATAACAATTTTAGACATCACAAAAAAGTAATAGGGATTAAATAAATTGGAAAGAGGAATATTCAATAATAAAAATATTTCTAGCAAATAAATATTTTTATAAATTAATTCTTACTAATTAAGATTTTTCATAAATTTTAAAATATTGTCCTAATTAACATTAAAATTATTATCATAGTATTAATCCTAGCGAATCCATATTTTATAAAGTTATAAATAACTGGAAAAAATACAAGATATCATATCTAAAAAATATGTATCGAGAACAATTTTATAAAATAATTAAAATTAATAAGACACAAAGAGGAACATAATACTGCACTCTATTTTATATAAAAGTTGTTCTCCTGAACTATACTCACTCTAACTACGACAGTTGTCCGCACAATTACTTGACACGTGCCCAATTAAAAGATAATTTTAAAATAATAAAACTTACTATAATAGAAATTGTTAAAATTATATATATATATATATATGTGTGTGTGTGTGTGTATGTATTTATATATCAACTTACAATAATAGAAATTATTAAAACTAAATTTTCTATAAGATCACACATTGCCTCAAGATATATCTATGCATAAATATAAGGTAACTTATCATAATAGAAGTTTTTAAAATTATATTTAAAAACCAAAATATTTTGAGAAAATTCTATCAATCTAAGATTCTCTATAAATTTAAAAGGTATTATCCTAATCAATATTAATTTTTTAAAAATATTATAATAATATGATTTTTCACATACATAAAATTAACCTAAATAAAAATTAATTATTTTTTTTTTTTGTTTGTAAAAACATTACCGTAGTATATTCATATATATCAACTCACCATAATAGATATTATTAAAAATAAATTCCGTATAAGATCATGCACAATCCTAAGATATCATATATATCTTTGAATAACTATAATATAACTTATCATAATAAAAATTATTAAAATTATATATAAAAATCAAAATATTAATAGGAAATAATATTTTTAAAAATTGATTCCTACCAATCTAATATTTATCATAAATATTTGAAATATTATCATAATCAACACTAATTTTATAAAATAATATCATAATAAGATACTCACATACCTAAAATTAACCTAAATAGATGTTAAATTTTTGTAAAAACATTATCATAGTATTTACATATATATCAAACTTTCCATAATAGAAATTATTAAAACTAAATTTCCAATAAGATCACGCACAATACCAAGATATACATGAATATCGTTGTATAGCTATAAGATAATTTATCATAAAGAAAGTATTAAAATTATATTAAGAATCAAAATATATAGGGTAATAATATTTTATAAATTTATTGCTACCAATCAAAGGTTTCCATAAATTTTTAAAAATATTATCCTAATACACATTATTTTTTTAAAATACTTTAATAATAAGATTTTCACATACCTAAAATTAACCTAAAAAAAATTAATTTTTTTGTAAAGTTATTATCATATTATATGCATATATATCAACTTACCATAATAGAAACTATTAAAAATAAATTTTATATAAGGTTGGTATAATCTTTACAAGATCGAGTTTTTGGATGTAAAATGAAAAACACTCACTCTTACAATTCTCTCAAAATGTTACTATTAAAACTCTCAAAGGACTATATAATCTCACTTCAAAGGCTTTGAGTATGGAAGTTGAATGGATCGAACATTTAAGTAAGAATGATGATAAGACCTTGATTTGGAACTGTTAATCTTTTAATTTAAATATGAGGATGTGTATATCTTCTTTTTCAATATTTCTCTATGTTGTAATGTTGACAAACTAAACCATCTTTACATAAAGGATGAGCCTTGAAATTTGCAATCATGCGCCAATTATTATTTGATTTCTTTCCATATTCTTGCTAATCTCAAATCTTCAACCGCGCCATTTTGAATTACATCCGGCTGGCTCCGGCTTTATGCTATTTCAACCTATCCAATCGGGGTGTTCAGCCGGACCTATTTTTGCTTTATTTCAACCTATCCAATCGGGGTGTTCAGCCGGACCTATTTTTGCTTTATTCAACACTACCGGCTAGTCGTACCTAAGAGCCAACTGATCCGAAGGGGAGTTCTAGCCAGTTCTATGTCTTAGCTAAATTTTCAATGCAATTTGAAGCTCATTCTTCTTTTAGACGGTTCTAAGGTCTTCTTAAGTCGGTTCTAACACTTTTGAATATTGTTTGAACTCTTCTTGGATAACCCTTGGTCTTCAAACTTCATTTTGATTCTAGGTACTTCTTGGCTATTTAATTTCCATTTTTGAACTTCGAATCTCTGTTTCTAATTGGTTTTTGGATCATTTGATTTCATACCATATCAATTTTTAATCTCATCACCTATTTTCTTTCATAAATTCATTTTAAATATTAGTCCATTATGGAGACTTGACTTTATTTATTTTCCTTTTAATTGATTTGTTATCATCAAAATCATTGAAATATATTTTTCATAAATCTTGGGACAATAATAGTCCTCATTTTTTATGAGACAAACAATAAGGGAATAAACATAATCAAACTCCTCCTAAACAAGTACATATACTAAATTTTGCACTTGGTAGAAAAATATGCCACAAACATTGCACTTTAAAAGAATAATAATAATTTCAATATTGAATTTATGAAAATTATATGAATTCATTATTCATTCATTCATATATCTATGTGTGACATATTTAAATAAGTCCAAATACTTTTATGTAATCAATGTATAACAATTATGAATAAGTATGGTAAGTATAAGTCATCACAATCACATATTTTGTATAATAAATTTTCACATAAGGAAGTTATATTTCATATTCATTTTTATGTGATATAAGCAATTATGGTGTACTTGCATGTTGATCAAATATATCAATATTAAGCATGAATCATAAAGATGTCAAGTATTAAAAAAATCATCACATAAATATAAAAGAAAATTTTATTTCATTGAGAAAAATCAAATGAGAATAAGGAAAGATCTTTAGATTATTCCCTAGACTATATATTGATTCTCTTCTTTATCCTCCCCCTCGTGGCATCATTAAAAAGAAGTTTAGGCACCTAAAGGATCCGCACAATCACTATAGTAGTAGAAGGGGATATATTCATTACCATCACCACTCTCTACATACTCGGAATATGAGTACTTACTGGAGAAGAGATCGACAAGTAATTGAACAATACATCCATGATTGGTGTGTTTATATAGTTGTTTTGTTCAATTATGTGATCACCGAGCCCTAAACTCAAAGGTTTCTCTGAATCTTCTTTTAAATCCTAAATACCTTCCTGAATATATCTTTGAGCCAACCATGAATGGAATTTGATGAGCAATGGAATGATTTCGAAGTATGAGTATGAACATATTGACTACTGCAAGGAGGTCCTTGCGGAGTTAATTCACCTTCATAACCTCCTCTTTCAAAGGTTATTGATCTTTAAACCAAGTAAAAGTGTCTTAATCTTGATGAAATCCCCATCATCTTATATTGTGTGCAATGATAGTGAAAATTAGGTGCTTCGTTTTCAAGATCAATCCCAAAAAGGGTGAAGATGTGAGTAAGTTGTTGACCATAGATAAGCCCTTGCCCCCACTTGTTCTTATAAGAGACTATATGTTCAATAAATTACACTGTAAAATCCACTTTGATGTGGTATTTGGCGTAGAGGTAGAAAATTTGCTTTTAATTTACTGTGTTATCACTATTCTTAAGCCCAATCAAGTTCTTCACTATTACATAGTGCAAGACCTTTTCTTGGAACTTATGGTTGACTTTATCTGGTACACGTGCTCCCTTCTTCAGTGAGGTGTTTGAACGAACAATTCATTGATATGTTTGTCAAGTGTCTTTTGGAATCGAAAAAGGCCACAAACTCTTATTGTGAGTGAAATGAAAATTACTTGCTTGGAAATGGAAAAGATTATGGATTTGATCAAGATTCATCTCTACATGGATACACTTGACCCAATAAGTGAAACCTACAATACATCTTCCTTCATATTTAGCATCGAAGTTGGTGTAAAATATTTTGACCAACTTGTGATAGAGATTTGTGTTGATATAAGGAATTCAATGTAAACTTGAAATTCGAGGACCTCGTAGACATTAGGTCCTCTAACATACCGAAAACATTCTCGATCTAGAAGTTATTGAGGACAAATTCCATCTTGTAAGGAGTTCAACTTGATGATGAACATCTCCTTGCTATGGAGTCTCATGAGATGGACTTTCATGAGAGTGGCATACCCATTGAGTACTCTTTCCCGCGATGGATTTACGAGGCACGGTGAAGCAAATATGTATGAAGGGTTTTTATATTGTATGAGAATTGTTTATGAGTAGTGTGATTTGAGATAACAAGAGAATCATTTAAATAAATGCTTTCATGGGATTTGGATAAAGATAAGAATTCAAAATTTGAAATTTTTGGTTGTTCCCATAACACCATGTCAGATTTGGCTAACCAGGTGTCAATCTGGCTTACTAGTTCTATCTCCAACCCGTCAAAATTGAAAATTTCAAAATTTTGAATTTGGATGGATATTTGTGTCAATCCTTAATTATTTTCAGTAATATTTCCAATATTTTCTTCATTGAACTTATTAGTTATTTGCTAAAGCAATAAATATAAGTTTATTTAATTGTTGAAAAATATTCAAATGGTTTGGGCACATCTGTATGATTTGTATGATATCTATTCAATTTGAATTTGATAGTATCTTAAAGAGGATATAATTAAGTCATAAAAAATTCTATCAACAAGTTTTAAAAATTTAAAATTTGATTTTTAAGGCTTATGGAATTTAAAGCGTCTTGATTATGAAGAACATGAACGTTTAAGATTGCATCCTCTTATTTAATTAGATATATAGGAAGTGTATATTATTGTAGTTTGAATTGTTGCCAAAACATAAAGATTTAAGATTAAAATTTATGGAAATTGGATAATATGGTAACTTTCAATATCATTAGATGGATATATTTAATAGGAAACAATTTGATTTTGAGTTGTATTGATATATACTGATCATATTCGGATATTAGGATAGGAAAGATTTGATTTTGGACAAAATATGAAAATTTTTGGGTAGAAATAATTTGTCCCGTTTTGCAATCATCAGACACAGTTGGCTAGCCCTGTAGGGTTAGTTGGCCGGTCTTAATACTGATATTTCCAAAATTTCTTTCTACAATATTTTCAGTCCAAAATTCAACAAATATGCATATCCAATTCTCTTCTAATGAATAAGAATTGTTTATCATGCAATTTTCAGTGTTAATGTTTTCCAAGATAATGTTATCTTTTTGTGAATTATCACAAAGGAAATGTTGGCGTATGTCAATATGTTTAGAACAGAAATGATGTTTAGGAATTTTAGATAGGTTAATTACACTAGTATTGTCACAAAAATTTAGAATTTTCTAAAATGAACGACTGTAATCACTCAGTTGTTATTTCATTGAAAATATTTGTGCGCAACAACTTCCTATAGCAATATATTTTTGTTTGGCAGTTGAAAGTTTAATAGATTTTTCTTTCTTACTAAATCATGACACCAATGCATGTCCTAGAAAGTTACATGTGCTACTAGTACTTTTCCGATCGGTGTGACTACCGGAAAAATTGGCAACAAAATATCCTATTAAATTGAAATTGGTTTCCATATGATAGGATAGTTTTAAGTCTCCTATTACTATTAGGTATCTAAAGACTCATTTTACGGAAGTATATGTGATTCTCTAGGACATGACTGAAATCTAGCACACAAGCATGCACTAAACATAATATCAGGTCTACTAGCAGTCAAATACAAAAAATGATCTGATCATACCTCAATATATATTTTAATCGATACTCTTACCTATTTTGTCTTTGTCAAGTGTCAAGGTGGAACTCCTTTGAGTATTCATTCATTTTTTATTATCAATCTCGAATTTCTTGATCAAGTCCTTATAGTACTTTGCTTAACTTATGTAGATTTCTTTTTTTACTAGTTTAATTTGAAGACTGAGGAAATAGTTCAACTCACTAACATACTCATTTTGAATTCTTCCTGCATCCACATTGAGAATTCCTTACACATATTTTAGTGAGTAGCGCCGAATATGATATCATCATCATATATTTGAACAAGCAAAATATCATTTTCATATATATTTATGAATAGGGTGGTGTCTATCTTTCCTCTAGAAAATTATTTTTTAATTAAGAATATACTTAATCTATCATACCAAGCTCGAGGAGCTTGTTTTAAGCCATAAAATGCTTTGTTTAATTTATAATCATAATAGGGTTTTTCTAAATCTTCAAAACCAGGAGATTATTCAACATATACTTCCTCTTATGTACCCATTTTAAAATGAAATTTTGACATCAATTTGATAAAGCTTGAACTTCTTTAATATAACCCCTTTAGATCGGCTGAAACTCCATAGAACTGGCTAGCTGAAAGTAATTCAAACTTATGCAATTGAAGATTTGAGAACAACAAAAAGATGAAAAAATATCAAATAAAAAAGATGAAAAAATATCAAATCTTAACGGTCACATGGTTACAAGTTTCAAGACGCCTCCTCTATATAAAGATGGCTTCATTTTTCAACATACATACAAGAGTACAAGACAGAAACAACTCAATACATACAAGAGAAAGAGAATCAATAGATCTAAACTTCCAAATCAAAATCTTATCATTATCCTTACTCAAAGGTTTGATTTACTCAAGTTTCATATTCAAAACCTTAGAAGTGAGAATCTAAATAATCATTTTAGTGATTCACTTATATCATTTTAGAGAGGATTGTTTGTAAGATTGAGAATTCATCGTTTTCATATTCAAATTCAATCTTGTAAGGTTTCCACCAACTTTGTAAAGGAGCAATGTATAACACCTAAATGTAGAATCAATTTGAGTAGCACCTACAATTCTACTCAATTACAATTTAAGTAGTACCTGCAAGTCTACTTGGTTACGTTTTAGTAGAGCCCTCAAATCTACTTGTGTACGGTTTGAGTAGAGCCTAAAAATTTACTTGGTATGGTTGGATAACACTCGCAAACTATTCGTATAATGGTTAGATTGCACCCTTGAATACTAGCCATCTTGTAACTTTGGATTATAAAGTTATAAGGAAACCCAATGGGAGTATTGGAGACCAAACATGGGGGATCATATTAATCTGAACTGGTATAAAAATTATATATTATGTTCTTTTTCCCTTACTATTTAATTGTCACACTTTATTATTTCTAGATATTATCTTATAAGTTTCCGAAGCAAAAATTTGAGGGGAATTATTTTAACAAAGTAATCTTTATTTACAAATCAATTCAACCCCCTCTTGGTTTGCTATTTGGGCATCAATTGATAATGAAGTTGGACTTCTTTGGTTTGATGGTGAAGGAGGTAAAGTATTTAACTCTTGATTTTCTTGACCACCATGTTTCTCTTGTATGCTTGTTCTTCATGTTCTTGAAAGAGTGGAAGGAAGTTGTAATTTTTATCTTCTTGAACATTCCATTCCCATATAGTTGCCTTATCAAAGTGCACATCTCTACTCACAATGATTTTCTTTATGATGAGGTTGTAGAGTTTTGTATCCTTTTGAATGCTTATCTTAGTCGATGAACACTAAGTTCTCACTCTTGTCTTTAGCACAGCACATATGCAACATTCCCAAAAAAATTTCCAGTGAGAGACATTTGATTTTATTTCCTTCCATTCTTCTTGTGGACTCTTGTTATCAATACTTTTAGTGGGACATTGGTTAGAGAAATAAACCACACAATCTACTGCTTCGGCCCAAAATTATTCGGGTATCTTCTTGCTCTTTAGCATAATTCTAGCCATCTCAAGAATTGCTCTATTTTTTCTTTCTACTACTCCATTTTTTTGCTGAAAACTCGAAACTGTTAGTAGACGACAAATCTCACTATTTTCACAAACCTTATTAAATTCATTCAAGGAGAATTCACCTCTTTTTAAGATCTCATTGCTTTAATCTCATGATCAATTTCGTTTTCAACAAGAACCTTAAATTTTTTAAAAGCACAAAATACGTCGGATTTTTCTTTTAGAAAATACACCCAAATTTTTCTTTAGTAACCATCAAAAAAGATAAGAAAATAATTACTCTTTCCAAGATAACTTAATTTAATGGGTCTACAAACATCAGCATGAATAAGTTGTACATGTCCTTAAGTTCTAGACATCAATTTTTTTGGAAAGCCTTTTCTTGAATATTTCCCAAGAAGTCATCTTCACAAAATTAGTCCGATTGCAAAATTAAAGGCAAGCCATTCACCATTCCCTTTCGTCATAACAACTTTAAACCCCAAAATCAAATTTCCTTAACTTTTTAGATAAAGACATCGATCATGCAAATGAATATTATAGCTGTCACGCTCCTGAATCCCAAGTACCCGGAACCCGAGGGGTGATGTGCTAACAGTAACCAAACCACAATAATAAAAAAATAAAACCAAACCACAGAAAATGGAAACTATACAAAAATATCCATCAGCAACTACCCAACATTCTAATACAACAGTCTACTAACTAAGTCCAATACACTGTGTAAACAATGCGTCGAAACAAAATATAATACATCAGAGTCTGCGCGGAAATCAAAATCTAACTAAGTCCAGAAAATACAACCCAACAATCAAAACCTGCCGAAAATGCGGAAATCCTGACTGAATGCTGACGAAACCCTGACGAAACACTATGGGTGGCTGATAACCTGTCTAATATGCTCAGGAAATATCCAAAGTAGGAGGTAAATTTACAATACCATGGAACAACAATATAAAGTAACAGTACTGAAAATAATGGCACTGATATGAAATATGAAAATCACTGAAATGCAGTAAACAGTACTGAATAAAAATCTCAAACA
>MKEJ01048137.1:0-10789 GCA_001753735.1 Embelia ribes | reverse complement strand
TAATTGTACGTGTAAGACTCCTCTATGCTTTTATAGTATAGAGTAGATATGCTTTTATTTTGTATATGTATATAATTACACAATGTATATACATGCAATATGTAATGTGAGTATATACTGAAATCTACATACCATTGATTTTTGTTGACTTTCCTTTTTAAATCACGGTGACACTAATATCTTGCAGACCTTATGGCATTGCAAAGCGAGTTCGAGCAAGACAAAAAGCGGATACAGCAAATAAGAGCTGCAAGAAAGTTCCGTCCATATTGAATGGATAGAAGCTGCTATTCATCATGAAAGAGCATCATTTTGAATTTTAGATTAGAATAGAATGTATGAGACACCCAAATCATAACGATGTTTTGCTTTTTTGCTCCTCGTATCATTATTTGTGTACCAATTTTGAGATAATTTATGGCACAATTTTGAGATAATTTAGGCAATTATATACAGCAAACATTTCTTTGCTATGCCTTCTGTCCTCTCTCCATTTCTTCTCTGAAAAAGTGATGTGGACATTTCTTTGCTTGGCTTATTGACTGATTTATAAGTGCTAAGATCAATCTCTACCCCGATTTTATATCAAAACAAAGAGGACTTAAATGGAGCTCTTAACAGATCGCTGATGAAATTGTAATGTGAAAGTGGAAACAAGTTGAAAATGGGCGGGCAAGCCTCTTTTGAATCAGATTCCCAGGGTATAACGGACGGAAGCGATCAAGGATTTATAAGTGCTAAGTTCAATCTCTTCTCCAAACTCTCTCTCACTTTCTAAATCATTTGATAAATTTATATTGCGCGTGTAAGTGTTTTTTATTTTTTCCAGAATTTTGGGTATATTCGTAATGCATCTTCATTGGGCTACGCATAAGTTAATCCCTAGAGAATCATCTTAACCACAGGGAGCCTAACCCTTGCGTCTAAAAATTGTCTTGTATACTTACTCAGTTTTACAAAATCAAGTCAATGTGAGATAATTCTCAAAGAATATCTCCTACTTCTTTCTCAATATTTGTCCATTTCATAGGCGCCGCTTAGAAATTGCATGCCATTTATACCCAATAACCATTCAGGTTTATTAATAACTCATTATAAAAACCTTTGACAAATTTTTCCAATAAATCTGGAATTATCAAATTTCATCAATGGGAACCACTCGTTCTGTACCTCAACGTCAAAAAACAAAAAAAGAAAAGCCCCAATGATTAAGGAATTTTTAAAAAATTTCAAAGACCTTAATTTTATATTAGTATCTACTGCACTGCTGGAGTAACAAAGTTCTGAATTGCAGACCCAAGTTACAGAAGCCACAATCTTACTCACATTTTAAGCCTTGTGATGCAAAAATGGATTACGTATAGCATTTGATTCAGATTACTTTAAAAATTTCTCTAAAATACAAAAAAATATACTTTATCTCTATTTTAAAGAATTTCAATTTTTAATTTTCTGCATCAGATTATTTATAACATTATCCATTTTATTGAAATATAATTTTTTATGAAAAAAAGTGAACAAATGAGAAAGAAAGTGATTAAAGAGTGAGAAAGATAAAATAGTCACTATATATGTGGTGAGACGTGGAGAAGTGATGCGACATAATTATTATTTTATCCATGATGAATGAATAATTGGTACTTGAATTTGAGTTGCCAAACCCCTATTACCCATTTTAGCTAACCATTAGATAATTTAATATGTAATAAAAAAAATGATATTACTTAGTTTTTGTTATCTAAAATAGGGAAATAATTTTTTTTAAGGAATATGGTGCAAATGCTCAAAAGTGCAATTTTTTTCATTCTTGTATCATACATATTTACACAATTAGTGCAATTCTTATTACCATTTTTTCACAATAAATTTTAATGGACTTATGAATCTTTCAAACTAGTCCCTTTATCAAGAAAAAATTGTTTCATGAGGGTAGTTTCGAGAAGTTTTTTTTTTTTGTATGCCGGCAGTTAGAATTATCGTTGATGGCACCTTTTGCATGTGTGCTTGTGTATGGTTTATGTTTCCTGGAAGGAAAATAGGCAAACTACCTAAGCCAGAAGGTTTCTTGAAAGCACTTTACACTATTGATGTTGACCCAAACGACATTGTTCGATCAATATATGGCGAATACCAGACATGATTCAACAGTTTGTGGCAGGAGTCAACTATATTTTTATTTATTTGCAATTTTGTTATCATTTAATGCTTTTTCCATGTATTAAGACATGATAGCCTGAAGTTGTCTCGCTATTTTTGTGTTCTTTTTTTCTGGGCTAAATACAGAATTTATACGATAAAGTGGTAGGAACATGTTGGATACACAATACGGGCCCACATGGATGCATATCCCCATGCTAACTCTATCCTCTCTTGTACGTAAGAAGAGATTTAGACGAACTGTATTTTTAGAAAAATATATTTTTGGGAATTATTCTAATATTTGGCATATTATTTATTAATATTTTAAGTACTTAAAATATTAATAAATAGGGAAAAGTGGCTTAAAATTTACAACAATTATTCTACTTTGACAGAAAAATATTGAAAACTATATTTTAAGGAAAAATATATTTTCTGAAACTATTCTAATTTTTAGCATATTATTTCTTAATATTTTAAATAATTCTAAAATATTAATAAATAGGAAAAATTGTTTAAAATTCAAAATTTTTTTCTACTTTGATAGAAAAGTATTTAAAATTATATTTTCTAGAAAATGTTTGTTTTTTGGAATTATTCTAATTTTTTGAAATAATATTTATTAATATTTAAAATATTAATAAATAGGAAAAAGCTTAATTAAATACAGAAAAATTAGCGAAAATTTCCCATACTTTGTACTTGATTGTAGGCTATAAATCTAGGTATTTGGGTTATATTTTAGATACTTGAACTTATATAGATGAGTTTTGTGGACGAAACCTGATCCTTAACTTGTAGGTACTTGAACTTGTCTGTAGACGGATTGGAGGGATTGAGGTTAGTCTTATGCTCATAGATACATCTCAAATACTTGATTCAATATATGTTGAATGCATGTGTGCTTGTATATTTGGCATGATAAGAACTCATTGAATTTAACTTCACATGACGTATAATGTGCACGCAACATATGAATGCGATTTTGATTACTTGACTTACGGACACCTACTTGGTCAAAATCTTGACATACATGGAAACTATATAGTATATAGATATTATTTTGTCTGTGGCATATTCCTTGACATACTTAGAGTGAGGCTTGGCTACGTTTTACTCTTTGTATACCCAGTTGAAATGACTCGGCTATTGATACCATTGTATGTTAGTGTCCGAACTTGTAGGACGTCTAAGCATTTTGTACATGAGCCATTCTTGAACTCATACTTGTGCTAGTATATCATGGCCCATGACTTAGCAAGTGGTGTCCATACTAGTAAGTTGCCTAATGTGGCTTATGTTGGCTTGGTCCCAAGATTTATGATAGTTTATATATTTTCTTGATATATATACATATATATATGTGTGTGTGTGTGTGTGTGTGTGTGCCAATTAATCCAAGAAATAAAGAGGTGCTAGTAGATAGGATATAATTCGATCTAATTTGACTACCATTTTTTACTATAATTTGATCCAATTTAATTATCCAAGATGAGCAGTCTGAGCGAACGATACAAATTTTAGAAGATATGTTAAGAGCTCCTGCCTTGAACTTTCGTGAAAGTTGGGAGGGGTTTTTGCTATTAGTGGAATTCGCTTATAATAATAGTTACCAGTAAAGCATAGGTATGGCACCATTCGAAACATTATACGGAAGGCCACGTAGGTCATCAATATGGTGGATTGAAGCTGGGGAAAGAATAGACATTGGGCTAAGCAAACTTCAAGAAACCACACAACAAATTAAGTTGATACGACAATTGCTTGAAACAGCTCAAAGTCGACAAAAAAGTTAGGCAGATAAGAGGCATAGAACTCTGACATTTGAAGAAGGGGATCATGTGTTCTTAAAAATATCCTTTTGTAAAAGCATTTCAAGATTTGGAAGAAGTAATTAGTTATCCCCTCATTATATTGGACCTTTTGATATCACCAGACGATTTGAAAAAGCAGCTTACGTGTCATGCCCCAAAATCCGCGACTTCAGGGACGTGATCTTGAATAGTATGTACTATAATAGTATTGATAATTACCTATCACAACTCATCAACATCATTATGCTATAATATAAATGTAATGGCCAAAATATAATACAATGTCATCATCTGATATCATAATATAATCCCTGACAATATACAATATGCCAACACCTGGCCAAAATAAGAATGAAAGTATAAGTATATTCTTCACCTCGTACATGAGCTAGAATATACTTATACTTTCAAGCACTACTATCACTATTCAGAGTGCGCTACAACTCCAAAATAAAGTACATAAACAGAAAATGCGTTAACATGTGCACCAAAAGAATATATTCATCACAACTTGTCACAAGGCCTCTATCTCAGCTCTGGACCTACCTCAGTACCTAAAATGTCACATAGATATATAGGCAAAAGAAATTAACAATGTACATTTAGCCAAGTAACTCTACTATAAAGAAGAGACTAAAATATATGTACATGTATGAATATCGCCTCTACATATGTATGAATGCCATGAGTATAAATATACATACAATTATGCATGTCAATCCCAGCCCATGCATACATGCATCATCACCAGCCGCCATGTACGCCCGCTAAAATTTTGGAACAATATACCATGTGCAAAATGCTAAGATTAGCCAATCTACTTTGTAGTCTAATCAAAGTCTTCATTAATCATCGTTCGCAATTAGACCGATTAATAGTAAATTCCAGATCTGGTTTCCCATCTTTCATGGTAAGGTTAAATGACCCCTTTGCTAGATGTTTATATAAAAAGTCTCATTTTGAAAGAACACACACACACCTCTATATTTCTTTCAAAATTCATCTTATAATACATATCCCCTACATGAATGTAATGAAACGCATTCTATAATGATATAAAAATGCTATCAACACCATTTATAAGCATGTAAGTCAAATGTATAAATAATTGAAATAAACGTGTTAATATAATGCATTTGTAATGGAAATGTATATGTAATAAATGCCTCATATAATCATGTATACAATAAATCACCCCCGCATCTCAAACGATTGCAATTTAATTATTATGTATCTACTACTACAAGTAAACACAATAAATTGCCCACCCATCAAAATTATATGCCTCCAACCCACATCAAAGTCACCAAATAAATATATCATCTCCACATTCAATTTACTCATCATATTCACATTATCATCTCATTATATAACATCTCTACATTTTCAATAATCGTATCATACACGCATTCACCACAACTCTAATTCATATAAATATACTAATCTCAACCCAAACACTCTGTTATAATTAATTTAATCATCTCATATACATATGGTCAAAGTCATCTAATTTATCTTAGAGTTTGTTGACTACCGTACCTCTAATAGAGTTAGAAATCGCCCAGCAAAGTTTAGGCAAGAAAACCCAATTTGATCTAGCACACGAGCTCGTATCACCTCACACCTAGGCATAGAAATGATCGACACACCATAAGGATCAAGAATATCAACTTTATTTTTCACGTGCGAATGGGCACGAAAAATGAGAAATTAAAGACGAGAGAAATGGTAAGTGAGACTTACGTCAAAAGATGTACTTCACTTCAAGGATGAGAAATCTCTAACTTCTAATCCAAGATAAGCTCTTTATCTAGATGATCTTGAAGCTTATGCGGAGCTCTCACCCCTTTCTCTTTCTAAATTTTTGGAAGTGGGAAAAATGGAAATGAGAAAGATGGGTTTGGTCAACCTGATTAAGTCAATCAACACCTCGCTAGATCAATCCAACCATACTTGGATCGGTTGATTTGTCTTTTTGGATCAATCCAAGTGCTCTTAGTTCGATCGGACCAACTGGAAATTTTGGTCAAAACTTCTCGGGTTGAAAATTTTCAAAAAAATTCGGAATCACTCACAGACCCTAATCGACATGTTGACAACTTACGGAATCGTGTTTAGGTTCCTAAAACTTGTTCTGCATGACTCAATGGATTACCGGCTGTTGGTCCATAGGCAAATCACAAGAGAGGTGGTGAATTGGGATTTTAAAAATTACTACTAAAAATGGCAATCAAATGCAATATAATTAAATGAGTAAAAGGGAAAGAAAAATTTGCAAACTCATTTATAGTGGTTCGGCCAAAGATCTTCCTCGATCTCCTACATCCACTATCTCAAGTCCAAATGCTTGAGGTTCTGTTAATCTCAACGGAAAAATTACACTAAGTTGATTAGTTTTTTGGGTGCTAATCACTATACTTGAAATACCTATTCAAGTCATGGAATTTACCCTTGCAATGGTTTACAAATATGATTTGAGAAATTTATAAACTTTCTCTTTTCTGTCAAAGATAAAAAAATACAATGGATTAAGTACACTTTGGAGAGATATCACACACTAAAAATATATGAATATTTGGCTTTGTGTGACTTGATAGCTCAATAATAAGGAAATGGGTTTTTGAGCTTTTTAATACTTGATTTCAACAATTGATGAATAGCTTGGAGATTAATGTTGCAAAATGTTTTGCTTCATCAAATTTGAGACCTCTTTTATAAGTCTTGAAGATCGTCTAGCCATTTTTCCTCATTAATTGCAAGATAACCCAAGTTGGCACTCAATCCAATGTGACCGTTATGTTTAAATCTGCAGAGTGTACCGTTACTCTAGCTCTGGTGTACCGTTTCACTGTCACTTGAGTAATCCTCTGTGGGCCATCACACCGATATTGTACCGTTACTCCAAGTCGTTCATACCTTACACCTTTGGTGCACCGTTACACTGACCATGGTATACCGTTACACTGCTTCAAACTTTTGTAGACTTCCTCTGTATGCCGTCACACTGCTTGTTGTGGCGTTACACCTGTAGTGTGTCGGTACATTGACGTTGGTGTACCATTACACAACTCCTTGTGAAATCCACTGGAGGCCGTCACACCACTAAGTATAGTGTTACACCAATGGTGTACCGTTATACTAATTATGGTGTACCGTTACACTAATAGAAATCTTGAACACTTGTTTGAACTTTTGCCAGTTTTTCTGAAATCAAAACTTGGCAGCACATTAGATAACAACAATTTAGGGTGATAATTAATATTATTATCTTAAAGTTTATCATCAAAATACTTAAAGGGTTTCAATAATTTGATTAAAAAATCTTTCCATTTTTTATGATGACAAACTTATTGATTATAATATTAAGTATCCCCCTATATAATAACAATTATGCAGCAAACATAATTCAATGGTACATTTGACCCAAATGAAGTAATGAGGTAATATGGGCACATTTTACCCAATAAGCATATGAAAAAAAAAAGGATACATACATTCATTAATCAAAACATACATATTCA
The DNA here is from genome assembly GCA_001753735.1 of Embelia ribes. Lineage (NCBI taxonomy): Eukaryota > Viridiplantae > Streptophyta > Magnoliopsida > Ericales > Primulaceae > Embelia > Embelia ribes. The sequence continues at coordinate 3,315 of MKEJ01048137.1, read as the reverse complement.
TTTCATGTCAATTCAAATATTCAATACAAAATTCAAAACATCACATAGATTACATAGAACAAAAAAAATTGAAAAACATTATAAGAAAATAAACTCTTAAAAACATTACAAAAAAAGAAAATAAACTTATAAACGCCTAAGTCTACTCCCCCTTTTGGCATCATCAAAGGCTAGTAGTCGTCTTCATCTCTATTGTCGTCGCCTTTTTAAATCCCAAGAATGAGAATGTGGTGTTTGAGTACGTATATGATAAAGGCTGTGAGGTGTGATACGCTTTGAGGTCTACTCAATTGTGACCTAATTGATTTTATTAAATAAATTTGAATCATTTGCTCTAAAAACTTTACTTGGTTGATAAATGCCAATGTCGTATTGAGGTGAAAATTGAACTATGGGTTTATAAATATTTTGTAAGACCGTGTCGAATGATACGCCTAAACCTAATTGTCTAGGAGTGTTGGCTTTGGTCGTGAATAAAACCCCTTTGTAAGGGTTTAAGTGAAGTGGGTCAATGAGGTGTTGAAGTTGCAAACAAGTTTTATGCCTCAAACCTTCGACATAAACCCCGTGATATTTTTAAATTCGTCTCGTGTTATTTTGAAGTTTGCATAGAAAATATGCATTAAGTCTGGATAGTATGGTTCACGAATACTAAGCAAAAATTCCCATACTTGGGATTTGAAAAGGCTCAAGAGGCATAAAGTATCGTCATGTTTTTTTTAAAACTCTATATCGCTCCATTCTCCGGGAATGGGCGTGAATTTTGTAAAGTGAGTTTTATACGCGTTTTGTGTCTCAATAGAGCGAAAGTTGAAGGAATCAAACTTATGAGACCGAATCGGAGTGTTCACGAACTAGCTTTTAGCTTTCCCTTCTACTTGTTCCTTCATATCATTTTGCCAATGTCTTTTGCCTTGTCCCCCACGAGGTGAAGATGTAGTGGCTGGAGCTTTTTCTGTTTGAGCCTCCTCTAATGTGGCAGCAACCACCGGGCAATCGGATGGTTGGTAAGAGACATTTTTAGTGCGACCCATGGAGATTAGGATTTGAAAAAGAGTGAGAAAGAAAAGTAGCAAGGTAGAGAGAGAGATTTAGGGTTGGTTAGGGTTCTATTTGCAGAGAAAAGACAGGTTGGGAAGAGAGAGAGAAGATTAAAATGTAACTTTCAAAAACAGAAAAGGGAAAATAAGTATAGTTCAACTAAGGTGTAATGGTACACAGATATGGAGTACCGTTACTCTTATGGTGTAAAATACACTAAGTTGTACCAGTACACTAAAAGTAAAATTCGAAATTATGTATCAACTTTTTACCAATATGAACTTATAAATAAGCCAAAGATTTTAGTAATAACAAATTGAAGGTAGAAAGTGAAACCTTCCCCTTTGTTTCTTTTTAAAGAAAGTTTTGAGAATATTAACTCTAATTTTAGAGAAATCAAGATATTGTTCAAAAATGTTTTCAACAAAAATTTGAGTAAACAATGCTCAAGTTCAAGTATATGTGAAAGTTGAAATTTATAGCATATAAGAATGTAATCATTCAATCATGTGACAAGATGCATACCAAGTTCTCTTCGAATGAAATAAAATTGATCCTTATTAAGGGGTTTTATGAAAATATCTGCCAATTGCTTGTCGGTACTTATATATTCAAGCAAGATGTCCTCCTTTTGAGCATGATCTCTTAGGAAATAATGTAGAATTTCAATGTGCTTAGACCTTGAATATTGAATAAGATTCTTTGAAAGATTTATAGCACTTGTGTTATCACACAAGATTATCACATTTTGGAATTCGATATCAAAGTCATGCAATTGTTATTTCATATAGAGAATTTGAGCACAACTACTCCCGACTACTATGTATTCCACTTTGGCGGTAGATCGAGCAACCAAGTTTTATTTCTTGTTATGTCAAGATAGAAGTAAGTATCCTAGGAATCAACAAGTACCACTAATACTTTTACGGTCTAACGGACATCCAGCAAAGTTGGCATCCAAGTATCCAACTAATTCAAAACTAGAGCTACATAGATAGAAAAATCATAAGTTCAATGTGCCAACAAGATATCTAAGTATGCATTTTACGACTGTAGCATGAGATGCTTTAAGACATGATTGAAAATGAGCACACAAGCAAATACTAATCATTATATTTGGTCTACTTGTGGTTAAGTAAAGAAGAGAGCCTATCATACCTTGACATAGACTTTGATCTATATCTTTACCGGACTCATCTTTATAAAGCTTTGTACTTGGACTCATTGGAGTTCCAATTGGCTTTGCATTGCTCATGTTGAATCGCTTGAGTAGATCCATCGTGTACTTTGCTTAACTTATGTAGATTTCTTCTTTGACTTACTTTATTTGAAGTCCAAGAAAGTAGTTGAGTTCTCTCATCATATTCATCTCAAATTCTTCTTGCACACACTTGGAAAATTCTTGGCACATTTTTTTATTAGTAACACCGAATATGATATCATCTACATATATTTGTACAAGCTACATATCATGATCATGTCTTTTTATGAAAAGTGTGGTGATAAGAGTGCCTCTTTTGAAACTATTTTCCAAAAGAAATTTGCTCAATCGATCATACAAAGCTCTAGGTGTTTGTTTCAAACCATAAAGTTTTTATGCAATTTATAAATAGGACTTGGATATTCATGACTTCCAAATCCATGAGGTTGTTTTACATAAACTTCTTTCATGATAAGACCATTCTAAAATGCACTCTTTATATTCATTTGATAAAGTTTTCATTTTTTGTAAGTTGCAAATGCAAGTAACATCCTAATAGCCTCTAATCTAGCAATCGGAGCAAAAGTTTCATCGAAATCGATGCCTTCCTCTTGGTTGTATCCTTATACAACCAATCAGGCCTTATTTCCTATGACTACCCTGGATTCATTCATTTTGTTTCGAAAAATTTTGTACTAATAATAGAATGATCCTTGGGAGGAGGAATTAAAATCCAAATTTCACTTCTTTGAAATTGATTTATTTTCTCTTGCATAGACATAATCCAACTATCATCTTTTTCGGCTTCTTTGAAATTTTTGAGATTCATTAGAGATAAAAATGCAAAACGATTAACTACATTATGAGTTTAGGAACAAGTTCTTACCTCTTCTCTGGCTTCGCCAATGATAAGCTCTTGTGGATGATAAGTAGCAAATCTATACTCCTTTGGAAAATCATCATGAAGATTTGTTGAAGGTTGAAATCTTGTTGAAGTTGCTCAGTTGTGACTTCTTCTTCCTAGACTTTTCAATTTGAGTACCTTTCTTAACTTTTTCATTGAAAATTGGAGT
>MKEJ01048130.1:0-13246 GCA_001753735.1 Embelia ribes | reverse complement strand
TTGTTCTTCAATATATTTTTGGTTATAATATTCTAAAAGTCTTTTTAATTGTGATTTAGTTATAACCATATACTTTTTTATATGGTTTATAGGAATACGTTACTGCTCTGATACCAATATTGGGGGTCCTGGAAATGATTATTATGATGTTATTACAAATAGCAGTTGCCTGAGCCTAACTAATTCTTTTATATAAAAGTCTACTATTAATCTATGCTACTTAATTGAACTTTCTATGTTCCAAATCCTAATATGATTACCGGGTTGGTTTTGATTTATAAATTATAATCTTAAGTTTTGTTATATATTATGAAAAATAAATTTTTCTTTGATTATAATAATTATAATCTTCTTTCAATTATGTTAATACAAGCATATATAATCTCTAAAGATTTTATAAAACTTTATCCTACTCGGTATTAAAATTTTCAGTATAACAAACCTAAGTATTAATTTCAACAATATATAACAATATATATTATAATCTTAAGAATAATATGCTCTCATTACTTATCAATACCTCAAATGAACTTATTTAAAATTCCCAATTCATGGATTTATGAAATTTTTCAGAAAATAAACATCACCTTAACTCGATTTTTACACCTAGCAGATGGCTTACAAAACAGCTTTTTGCACCTTAGGTTGCCCAAAATGCCAATAAAAGTCTTGTGATTTTTAATCCACTATGAATGAGTGTTTTAAATTATCAACCTTATTATATTGATAACTAATTTAGCATATTCATATAAAAATTATAATATATAAGTTAGATATCAAGAATTCATACCCTGATTGTTAGCCTAGTAGTCTGTTCCCTTTCGAGAAAGCCCCTTAAGGGTTTGAAGTTGTATGCAAAAAACTGAAAGGTTCTTTTATTTCTGAAAGATTATTACAAATGCTGAAAGGTTTACAAAAAGAGAAGAGAGAAAGAGTACAAGAGTTGTGTGTAGATTGGATTAAGTCAATATATTTTATCCATTATACATCTATGCTATTTGTATTGTAAAAAAGAATTTTTACTATTCATGCATTATATGAGTGCGTGTTACAAAGGTCTTAAAGTAAACAGTAAATGTTACATTATTGTTCTTCTTGATGGGTCCTCTTGCTGAGTTGTCTTTGTCTTGTAGCTTGAATGGGAATCTCTTTTTCTCAAGTCTTTAGCTTTATGTCCTTTCTACTTAGTGAGACTTCTTTCTTTCTTGAGTGTTCTGCCACTTGTCCCATTTTTCAGTGAAAATCTTTTTCTTAGTCTTCTTTTAGTCTACTTTTTCTTTTACATATATCTCTTTAGACTTTGTAGCGGTAACAAAAGTCTTTCATCCTACAATATCTAAATTATTGAGGGCAATAGAATAAAAAGATATAGGTGAAATATCATGCCCGTCTCCTTCAGGTTCAGGCAATGTAAATGGTGTTTCTTGTATAATAGATGCTCCTATTCTAGCAGCTTCTTCCATGGACATTTCTCTATAATTTGGACTTTCTGGACTAGGATTTATCTTATTACTAGATTCTACTGAAATAATTTCTTTAGTTGAATAAGCTAAATGATTTAATCCTCCACCTTGTCTCTGGGTAAAGGATTGTAATAATAATTTTGCTAATTTTGCTATATTTTTATGTTATTTTTTTTTTTTATCTCAAACTCTTCTTTTAAATTTTTCAAAAGCCATCTCCAGCATCTTCTTTCTTATGTCTTCCTCCCCTCGTCCCATACTTTTTAGCAAAGCATCAGTTATGAATGGATTTGAAACTTTTTTACCCCCAGTTGTTTGCTAAGGAATAGGAGATGAATTTGAAGCTTTACCTCTTGCTTCTATTTCACCATTTGGCAAAGTGACAGCCATAAACGGATTTGATAAGTCTTTCCCGTTAACCATTTGTATCGGACTAGTCTTAGATAAACCTTCCAAGATAGGTCTTTTTAATGTCTTGAGTACCTGCATTAGATAAATCTCTTACAAAAGAAGGGTTAGAAAATAAGTATTTAATCTGATTATCACCTTCTTTTAAAAGAAATTATGTTTTTCTTAATTTTCTAATAAATTAGATTTTTCTGTGATCAAAACAAGAATATTTTCATTCAAATATTTTATAGTTTTGGACATTTTTTCACAATGTTCACAGAAAATTGTTTTATTACCTTAGCCTTTACCTACCTTGTAACTCAATGGTTCTTAGTATGACCTTAAGGCTGTAGAGACAAAAAAGTTAGCACCTAATTTGAACCTAGCTTGGTCCAATGCTTCTTGAAAATGATTAAATCCCTTAAAAAGGGATTTTTTTATACATTTTATTTGGTCTAAAACATTTAACCAAGATGCATAAACACCTGATTGAATACCTTGGAAAACCACATAAAACTTAAAATTATGTTTTTGGGTAGAATAATCCGAAAGGGACTTTAGACAAGCTAAGAAATAAGCCTTGTCCTTTGGTTCTTTATTAAAATTCTATTACGCCTCGAATCCCAGAAAAACTTAGGGGCGTAAGAATGAAAGAAGAAAAATAAAATAAAATAAAATAAATGGAAATGAAACAAAAATAGAATAACTATGTCTACGTCAATCACATCGCATCTATCCATCACTGTAGGACGATCCTATGCATATTTTACAGCATAATCAACAACATGTATATAAAAACTATGCTAAAAAGAAAGGATGAGGGCCAATGCTAACTCTTGAAAATACATATATACATCGCTGAATAAAAGTAAACCTGTCTGTTTACTTATACAACACCACAAACTGTATACTTGTCAAAATAAAAGAAATGGAATGTATACACAGGTTCCTCGCCTCTCATATAGGAGTAAGAACCTGTCCATACCTTTGCCATGCTACAACACTACATCAACTACGCTATCAGAACGCAATACCAAAATAAGATACATAATCCTGCGCTAAAACATATGCGCCAAAAATATGTACAATATGTCCAAACATCTGGTGATACTCCAAGCCCATCTCCGCACCTACAAAACCACATATATATCCAAGAATATGGAAAAAAGAAAATGTACGGTTAGCCAAGTAACTCTACGATAAAAGAGAGACTAGGCTATATGCATTGTGAATGAATGCATGACAACGCATAATAATCTTATGAACATAAATGAAATTGTGATCATGAATGCAACACACACCCACGCATTTTACCACGCTAATGCTTTAAATGTTTTAATTGGGACTAGTATCACTACGCTTATAAATCACTAAGGTCACCACTTGCTGGTGATACCACCGAGCCTTCATTTATCATCACCCACTGGTAATGTAATCAATAGTATAATCCCAGATATGGTTTTCCATCTTTAACGGTAAGGCTGTATGACCTCATTACTAAAGTCCACGCATTTTTAGTTTGATACATTTATGTCCCGAAATGAAAGGATAATGTTCCACGCATTTTATTTATAGATCAATTTCCTTTAAAAATTCCACGCGAATGTCAATCCACGCCATGGCACATGAATGCAACGAAATGAGTTTAACTATGCCTTTTAACATGTAAGAGTCCACGCAATTTACATAATAATCAACAACACTATAAACATGATTTTAAACTACGCATATAAAGAATTTCATATTTATTCTATGTTTACGCGATATATCAATCACGTCTAGTTCACCTACGCATATCCACGCTATTTGACGTATCAATTCACATCCATTATAGTCTACACTTATGCTATACTTAGGTGATATATCAATCACATCAAATTGTCTACGAATATTCTATGCCTATTAGACGTATCCATCATATCTAATTTTATTCTACATACACATCAGATTCAAAACATCTTATTCACGTATACACATAGACAAAGTCGTCAATTTTATATTAAAATTCATTGACTACCGTACCTAGAAAGACTTTAGAAGTTGTCCCGAGAATTCCTATGCAAAAGCCCCAAATTCATCACTTCTTCGCCTGATTTGATATAGAAGACAAATGCCAACAGCAATGCCCTTATAGATAAAAATGATCTACATAAGGTAAGGATCAAGAATATCAAATTTATTTTCACGTACTAAGTTGCACGGAAAATGAAAAAATATAAACGAAAGAGATGAAAGGTGAGACTTACGTCAAAATGTTCACCTCGCTCCAAGGATGAGAAATTTCAATATTTGGTTCGCAAACGATTACCAAGGCTAGATGAACTTGAGCTTCAAAGATTAAAATTTTTGAGTGACCACACCCCCTTCTCTCTGTTCTTTCAGAAATAAAAAAGAAAAGTGAAGAAGACAAGTGTTCTTCCATGCCACTTAAGTCAGTCAATACCAATTGGATCAATCTAATAATACTTGGATCAATCGATCGGTCTGATATTTTGGATCGATTCAACCACTGGAATTTTTAGTGCAAATCCCTGAAGTTGAAAATTTCCAAAAATACTCGTAATCCCTCATGGACACTAATGGAAGTGTCTAACAACTTTCAGAATGATATTTGAGTGCCTAAAACTCGATATACATGACAAAATGCGACTACCGACATACTCCTTCCAAACACCATATTTCTACGCTATTCATCACTATCTTCCACGCTACGTAACTATGCACCATGCACCATGCATATACATATAGTTCACGCATACTACGCAATAATAATATTATAATGCAATATTTAATATTATTATTAAAATAAAAATTTTTGTCGAATTTCCGGGACGTTACAAACTCATCCAAAGATTATCTAAAAGACATGTTTGTTCTTTGTTAAGGAAATTTTTAACATGTTCTTGAGCTCTAAAGCTCAAATTACTACTTAGAAAAGTAAACAGTTCCTTACGTTCTTGTTGACCATAAACTTGGGGTGTATAAATAGTTTTACAATAACTATTATCTCTTTTTAAAGATCTTTGTATCTGTATCTTAGTACATATCTGAACTAATTTGTCTATTAGAAACTTACATTTTGTACTAATATTCATTATTCATGGCAAGAGTGTAGTATCTGTGGTTATACATTCTTTGTATTTTCTGTAGATTTCTAATCCTAAGGCGTAGAAAGTCGTTTTGTAAGTCCTTGTTAAGCCATTTGCTAGGTGTAAAAACCAAGTTGAGGTGAGATTTATTTTNNGTAATGAGAGCATATTATTCTTAAGATTATAATATATGTTGTTATATATTTCTGAAATTAATACTTAGGATTTATGCTGAAAAGCTTATTACTGAGTAGGATAAAGTTTTATAAAATCTTTAGAGATTGTATATGCTTGTATTAATAGAATTAAAAGAAGATTATAATTATTATAATAAAAAAAAAATTTATTTTTCAGAATATATAACAGAACTTCAGACTACCTTAGAATTTATCAAGCAAAACCAATCCGATAATCATGTTAGGATTTGGAACATAGAAAGTTCAATTAAGTAGCATAGATTAATAGTAGACTTTTATATAAAATAATTAGTTAGGCTCAGACAAATGCTGTCTGTAATAGCAACATAATAATCCTTTCCAGGACCCCCAATATTGGTATCAAAACAGTAACGTATTCCTAGAACATTTATAAAAAAATGTATGATTAAAACTAGATCACAATTAAAAATACTTTTAGAATATTATTATAACCAAAAATATATTGAAGAACAAGAAATTTTAGATAATATTCAAGAACAAGAAACAACATTAGCCTTAGTTAAATTATATTATTTTCAACAAAGAAAAGTATATTTTTCTACAAAAAATATAATAGAACTTAGGAGAAAGCTAGGAATATAATTTATATTTGCAAAAGAAATAGCTATTTGGACTTATAATCATTATAAGAATCTAGTAGAAGAATATACTGACTACATAGAAACAAATAAGCAATAAAAACTCATTAGACTTTACACAACAAATCCTTCAAATTTATAAGATATTAGTACAAATACAAATTTTTATTTAGAAAATTACTAAGCCTTAAATTTTTATTTAGAAAAAAAAAAAGTTTTAATAAGATTAGCCAATCTAGCAGCCTAGAAAAGTTAAAAAATTTAGGCTGAACAAGATACGGATGAGGTTTATGCCCAAATCACTCTTATGCCTGAACAAGATGTAAGATCTACTTTTCTCTTTCTTAATGTGCAATCATCTGCAACCTTATGTCCATGTTATGCCTCTTGTTTGGAATCTAGAGTTGATTAAGCCTTTTATTTATTACCAAAAAAAAGGGGATTGTACTAACCATTTTTAAATAATCAATAAAGCAAATTGAACCTCAAAGCCCAGACTCGTACCCGCCTGAACCTCCAAGGCCTACGGTCTACTCGTTCTGCAAGGTGTTGACCGCATCTGATACAAGTACTCACGGTGGATTTTCAGTTCTTCGGAAACATGCTAATGAATGCCTTCCCCCTCTGGTAATTTTTCATTTATTTTTTGTGGCATGCTGTAGAATTCTTTACTAAGCATTGCTGTAATACAATTTGATTAATTGATTGTTTAGTTAGCTCCAATTTTTGGAAAATGGGTGATTCGGTTCCTTGTTGTCTAATATTTTATTTCAGGATATGAGTCAGCCAATCCCCACCCAGGAATTAGTAACCAAGGATCTTCATGGTTTTGAATGGCGATTTAAGCATATCTTTCGGGGTAGTGGTTTCATATCATTCCATCGTCTAGTCCCGAAACTTGTCGAAAAGCCTAAACTCTAATTCCTTATTTTGTATTTTGCAGGCCAGCCAAGAAGACATTTGCTCACAACAGGATGGAGTACATTTGTGACTTCTAAGAGATTGGTTGCTGGCGACACTTTTGTATTCTTGAGGTAACTTTCTATCCGTATTATGTCATATACACGCCAATGAATAGGTTATGATTAGATGCATTTTTAAATCATAGACATAATGGTTCTTTAGGGGTGAGGATGGGGAGTTACATGTTGGTGTTAGGCGTGTATCACTTCAGCAAAACTCAATGCCATCATCGGTTATTTCGGGTCAGAGCATGCACCTGGGGGTCCTTGCGACTGCATCTCATGCTGTTTCTTCACAAACCCGCTTTGTTGTCTTCTACAAGCCGAGGTAGGGATTGCACATCTCACTATTTCTGGATGATATTTATGTTAAAGAACTCGTGAACATATGTTGATGTATGATTCTGGTAATTATCAGGACAAGTCAATTTATCATAGGCTTGAATAAGTATCTCGAGTCAATCCGCAATGGCTTCGCAGTGGGCATGAGATTCAAGATGAGATTTGAAGGGGAGGAATCTCCTGAGAGAAGGTTACTTAGTAATATATGCTGATTTTTATTTCTTTTTTAGTAATATATGCTGATTTTTATTTCTTTTTTCTTTGGGTATCAAGCTTGTGAACACGTAGATTATCTGTTTTTTGCTTGATCAGATTTACAGGCACCATAGTGGGACTTGAGGATTTGTCATCCCAGTGGGAAAATTCTAAATGGCGTTCACTGAAGGTGGTTTCGATGATTGACTTTTGTTCCTTTTTTCTTCTCTTCCTGTGTGCATAACTAGGAAGTTTCCATTTTCCCTTGTCATTATCTGAAGTTTTTTTTTTTTTTCCAGGTTCAGTGGGATGAACATGCATCAATTGCAAGGCCTGAAAGAGTTTCTCCTTGGGAAATTGAGCCATTTTTACCACCTGTTCCCGCTAGCCTTGGCGAACCAACTATGACAAACAACAAAAGGCCCCGACCTCCTGAAATTGCAGTTCATGGTAAGAGAGGCTTCTATTTGACGTACAATAAGTGAATTAGATAGGTAGTACAAGTATCAGAAACCATGCTGTTAATTTCTGGTATGATCAACAGCACTTTCACATCATGAATTACATTCCTGTGTAGCCAGTGTTAGATCTTCAAATTCACTGATTTCTAAGAAATCCACTCTTCCTAATATTTAATGTTGTTTTGTAATTTTTTTTAGAGAGTGCACCTTCAATTGCTTCCACCGTCTGGAAACCTCCTCATGGTTTGACACAACTGAGTGTCAATACCGATGGCCAAAGGAGTGAAAACAGTAATGTTACTAGTAGCAGCTTCATGAACTGTGGCCCATGGAACGCTGAAAATAATGTTTCTCGAAAGATGTTTTTTGATGAAACAGAAGATTGCAAGAATGGCTCGGCAAGGTCTAATCTCCCAGGCTTTTTAACTACGCGTACAGCAAATCAAAGCATCAATTTATTGCCAAGCCAAATAGATTGTAAAAAAAAAGGATCAGATTCGAGTTTTTTTCTGTTTGGCGTAAACTTGAAAAGTCCAGCGGCGGGCAACATTCTTGCTGACAAGGCACCAGCGCAACCAGTTAATGCCTTTAAATGTGGGGTCGGAGAACACGAACCAAGTATATTGATGTCACCGAAGGAGGTCCAAAGCAAGCAGAGTTCTTCTACCAGAAGTCGTACCAAGGTAAGCACCTAAAACCCACATCGTAAGAAAGATAACATGTCCATGATTTATTACAAAATCACGGAAAACCAGAAAATAAAAAAGAAATGGCTTTTAGATTGAACCTAGATATTTAAAACTTGTATCTGATTTGTTGTGGCCGAGAAGGTCCAAATGCAGGGGATTGCTGTGGGTCGGGCCGTGGATTTAACCACTTTGAGTGGTTACGATGAGCTTATAGCTGAACTGGAAAAGTTGTTTGAAATCGAGGGTGAGCTTTCCCCAAGGAATAAGTGGGAAATCGTATTTACCGATGATGAAGGTGATATGATGCTCATGGGTGATGATCCTTGGCTGTACGTGTTCTCAAACTACGCCCTAATCCTGAATCTTATTTGATCGGTAAATTTCAGTATAATTTATTTATGTCTTCTTTTTATCCTTGTGTAGAGAATTTTGTAACATGGCAAAAAGGATACTCATTTGTTCAAGCCAAGATGTGAAGAAAATGAGAACTGGAAGCAGACCCTCTCTAGCAGCAGTCGATAGTGAAAAGGCTGGTTTGAGCTCCGATACCAACACTGAAAACTGAGACATAAATCTCACTTGGTCCATAACTCTTATTTTTTTTTTTTTTTTAAATGTCATGTTTTTTAGTTATTTTTTGAAATTGGTCTTGTGAATTGGGTTAGCATTGTCGCTTGAAATCGGAGAACACGAGGAAGAAGAAGACGGTTTCGATTGGTAGCTTTTCTCCAAGTTTGATTCTAACCAGAAATGGGAAGATTGTAATTTGTTGGTAGGACTAATGGGGAGCGATAAGGCTAGAGGAATATATGTATATAATATTATATATTAAGGATATTGTTGGTGGATGTGTTTTGAAGTTTTTAGTTTTCTGAATTTGTAAATATATTCTCGTCTCCTGACAGTGAAGTTCTCCTTTCAATTGAAGATCTGTAAGTTTTATTTATCTTTTCTTTGTGCCCCATTTAGTGAAATTTTCGAATTCTGCAAAGTGTTTCTATTTTCCTCGTAATTGCGAACAAAGTATTTTCTGTTAACATCAATATAATATAATGCAACGAAATGTGTTTCCATCTTTCCTGTTAACATCAATGTCCTAGTTGCGAACTATTTTTTTTTTTTTTCTGTTTTAACGTCAATGTCGTAATTGCATACGATTTCTTTTGTATGAATATAAACTACACTTCGGACATATATATCTCAAGGATGTGACAACTACTTTGAAGAGTATTGGTATCATTGTATAACGATACGAAGCCGGCCAAGATTTATTTATAAAAAAAAAATGTTTAAAAATTGGGTACTAAACATTCTTTATTTTTGGTAGGTATTTTGTTCGTCTTTTATGTTGTTGGCTCAATGTATCCAGGCAACTTACTATGGTCAAAAAATTATATTAGATTTGCTTGAATTTTATCATTTTATTGCAATAATCTGTATATGAAGACAAAATTTGGTACAAGTTGTAATCTATGGTGGTCATAAAATTAACTTGTTAATTTTTCCTAATTAATGAAGTGGCTGTCTTTGTTGATGTGATGTTAACCCTCTATTACACGAGTACTAAGATTAAGAAAATGTTTCACCTACAAAGTTATGATAACGAAAATTGGTGACAAATGAGAATGTAACCTAAAATTATTATCATTTCCACTAGTTGTTGGCAGTAGTTTATAATAGGAGTAGATGATTGTGAATTTACCACTGAGCATTCGTCTCATTGCAGTTTTTAATTAAATAAGTTAATTTATTTTTGCATAAGAAAAAAATTGGATATATGCAGTATAAAATTTACAATTTATTTAAGTCAGAACAACGATAAGCTTAGTTTGAAAATTGAAAAGCCAAATGCAGTTTAAGCAGATAAGATAGAGCTTTAAAACTGCAAGCAAACAAGCTCTGAGCTAACTGTTACACCTTTTTGCACATGACTGATTTATCCTTACGTCGAAGTGTATGGATTATTATTTCTGGAATACAAAAATATCGATAAAGAGAACTATAGTAGAATTACATGCATTTATTTACTGTCGTGAATACATGATAAAGAGCACTATTGAATTCCGTTGATGTAGATTCGCCTTCACTTTTTGTCGCATACGTGTGTGAGCATATGTTTATCACGAAAATGTTGGGTTTTGCCAATTCAAGTTTTTTTTTTTTCTGTGAAAACCTTGCATTCGAATACGATATTTCTGAAGGAAGTTTTTTATGCTTAGAGGAAGCTTCGAATTTTGTTTCTCATTTGGAAAGGGTCAAAGAGAAGGCAAAAGAGTATCTAGTTAGTAATTTTTGCTTGCGGTTGAAAAGCAGGTGAAGATGGTGACAAGTATAAAGACTACCATACATATATATACATGTGTATATCGTGTAACTTAAAAGGTTACATTGTACCAAGGAAAAGGTATGTCAAAATTAAATGTCAATATCATGTTTAATTTTGAGAGTGAATGGGTCAAGGAGACAACTAGTTGAATGTGACTAAGGCAAAAGTCATATGGTCATTTATGAGCTATTTAGGAATGTAAATAATTTAAACCCTTCACGAGCAAATTTAGGTTCAGTTCGCCAAGAGCTCGGCTTATGCTCGTTCATTTAATAAATTAATCGAATCTGAATAATAAAATATGGCTCGTTAGATAAACGAACAGATTTTGAACAACTTCCGTTTCAGCTGGTTAAGGATTCGGACTCATTTGATTATGTAATTGTATATGTATTTTTTAAATTTGATGTGCTAGTTTACATACATAAACATATATAGTTCATACTGAATCTAACAAATTAAGAAATTTTGTCTTATTACCTGAATGATGCATTTTTTAAATTTTACACTTTCATATTTATAAGATTGAGTTGAAAAAATTATACAATGTCGTAACTATTTGATATATCCGCTAGCATATGGTTATTAGTTGATATAAGAGATTCAATTTAATGATGCTTGTTTTAATATTTAATAGAAAAATAACAAATAATATTTATTTATCTAAAATAACCAAAATATTCATAAACAAGTTCGGCTCTGTTTGGGCTCGTACGGTCCGAATCTAAATAAAAAATTAGGGCTCATAAGTAAACGAATTAAACATAAGCACTCTCTATAAGCAAACGAGACGAGCCCAAACAAGCCAGGACTTGGCTCGGCTTACTTGCAAATCGATTTGGAACTATATTATTATTGGTGGAAGACGCCTATAATAGGTTGGTTGAGCGGGTAACTATCGATCAATTTCATTTTCCAAAGTTATTTTTATGTATTTTATTGCAAGGAATTGGTTTCTTACGAATAAATACCAAGTAACTTAAAAAGTTAATCAGGGAATGGTCAAATGTTTTCCAAACCGTCTCGTAAAACTGCAACCAAATAAGTCATATATATATATATATATATATCGTGGTCACCCCTCTAAAATGCAATGTATATATATATATATATATATCGTGGTCACCCCTCTAAAATGCAATGGCTTGAGTTAAGCCATGACAAATGTTGTAAAATAGAGATAATCCTAATAACTACACTAATTTGATCCACTCCTTAATGCATCTAGTTGAATTAGATGTAATTTTATAATTAGTGCATCAAAAACTGACCATATTTCACCACGTGTTTACTTAATTTATTTGGTAGGAGTATTAACATAACGGTGATTACAAACTCTTCAAGAGTAGTTGTTAATTTACAGCTCCTTTGTTTAGTTGAATGGATTCAATAAAATGGACATATATGTAACTTTTTTGTTACTTTTTGTTAGGGTTGTGCAAGTTACCCCGTGAAACTCGAAACCGAATCGAATTAAACCCGTTTGATTTGCTTTTTATCACCGGTTCGGTTCAGTTTCATTCGATTCGGTTCCGTAATCTAAACAAGTGTACTGAAAAAGTAAATAGCGTAATTACCGAAAAACTCGGTATAATACGGAAAACTCGTTTCATTCGGAAACTATTTTCATACGTTTCCAAAACTTGTACCAAAAACTATCTTTTAAAATTTTTCCATAATATTAGGAAATTCGCAAGTAAAATAACATATTTTGAATTTTTTTTATATGATGTATGTATTATTTAAAAGTAGCTGAAAGTATTTTACTTGAAAATATGAGTATCTTTGTAGCTATATGTAGTTTTCCATTTCTTAAAAACTCTTATAGATTTATATATAATATATTTTAATTGTTAATAAAATTGGCATTTCCTATTTTTTCTAAATTTTTAACAGCTCATTTCTTGTTTGTATTTCCAAAACAATTTTTGCTTCTGTTTCTTGCTCTGGTTATTATGCAGCAAAGTATATGTACCCTCTTGAACATAGGTCTTTCCCTTGGCCCATTTCTTAATTAGAGCTACCCATTGTTCCGAGCCTTTGAACAAAAGTTACAAAACATTATTGATACAAAGACTGTTCTATAGATTACACCTAATAACTGGCCCATTCTCAAGATGTGTAGATATAACTTCTCTTAAATATAGCTTAAAAAAAACCTCATTTCTAATGAGGAGAGGAGCACATTAATTGTAATTTAATAATAAATCGGTCAGTTAGATGGGTAAGAGTATTCATCCTAGACTTTCTCATTAAATTTCTAAATCTTATTTTCTAAAAACTCATTTCTTTTATAAAATAGAAATACATCACTTTCAGTATTCCTAAAATGAACTTTATATATAATAATTTAATAATATGTAAATATGAAAATTAAAAAATATATGTATTTCAATATGTTGATGTGTATTTTATATACTGGCAATTTTTTTTATTTGTTAATAGAAAAAGGGTGAACAATATTCATTTCCATAAAAAAAAATCACTGTTTCATTTCTAAGTACTTTTTTGAAAATAGAAACATTGGATCTAA
>MKEJ01048115.1:0-16913 GCA_001753735.1 Embelia ribes | reverse complement strand
AAAGTACCAGGTATCCCTATCCCAGTATCATAAACATCGCACCGCAACCACACCGTGTCTTCATGAGATTCAGGGTCATTGCAGTCATTTCCGTCCGACGAGTGCCCATTTCTAACTGGGGTATTGGGTTCATCTTCAAGTGTAACATTTTGAGATAAATTTTCATTATGTTTCTTCCCATGAAGACTGTTTACATCAATAGCATCCTGAGTCTTCGGTAAACTTTTCTGTGCTGCCAGCGTTTTTGCTGACATCATTGACTGATCCGAAGATATCTTTTTTCTTGAACCTTTTTCTAATTCAGATGATGGTTCTGGTATAACATATAGCTTTATTCCAACCTTCCCCTCATGTGTAAACTTGATCGCATTACTGGATAATAAAATATTGAAGATTATATTTTGAAGCAGAAACCAATAGATCAGTGATAATAATATGGTACTCAGAACCAGTAATCAGATTTTACGCAAGGGGCTGTGTTGCTGTGGCTCCCAACTGAAGTAAATCACATCAGATGAAGAAGAATTTATGCGCCTATGTATTAGGCAAAATAGCACCCTTTAAGTTGGATGTTTACATTATTCAAAAGTTCTTTAGTGAGATGGTAGCTAATGTTGGTTAAATACCTGATCAAGTTGGTGAGAATTTGTCGAATCCTTAGAACATCACCGATTACCTGGAAATGATGCATATAGGTTACTGAACAAAACTATCACAAATCGATATTGCAGGAGAAAGTATCATTGACTAGTTGTATATGCAGCTATGAGCTTCTATAGAAGGCAAGTTATGACGCCTGTTGAATGGAAATACATCATTATTCACCATGTATAGGAGATATTCAAGAACTTTTCAACCATGAGCATGATGACTATATTTGATTACAAGGTGACTTGTAGACTACATTTTCCTTTATTTGCTTTTTTCCCTCACCTGCAACCCTTTGAATCATATACCATCAACCTTGGAACGTTCATTCAAGAAATTTTTGTATGACAGATTATTGTTTAAATCAGGAAACAAAGTAACGAGCAACAGGGTAGGAGACAACAAGGTTGTAAAAAAGGTAAGTTGAAAAACGGAAGACAAGAAAGGTATTGTTAAAGTTTATGACAACGTGGTTACCAGGAAACTCTGTTAGACGGGGAAAACCAATTTCCTGGGAAATCCATTTCCAATATGGACACTTTCATTTCCAAAGCATCTAAATGCATATATTTTTCTTACAGTAGCTTAGTAATTTTCAAGTAGAGTCATATACTTAATTACTTGATCATTTATAGCCGTTTCCTCTTTCCAGGTGTTTAAGCTTTAAGGCCATGTTTCCCCTTTCTTTATAGTACCCGTTTCTATTTTTTTTAAACCCAAAACTATGTTCCATAGCTTGTGTAAAGTAGGGGAGAGAAAATTTTCAGGTAACCCGATACCCGAATCAATTACCCCAACAGAATTAACTATTCAGTTCGGGTTCGGGTTTGTTTTTAAATTACCCGATTTATCTGAATACTTAAAACAACTCAATTTTATGTACTAAGGACTTATAAGTAGTTTTACAAATTTTACCCTAATTTTTATCTATCTACCATCTCTCGCCAGCGCCACATAACTTTTCAGCGGCTTGAAGATTGAAGTTCTCTCTCTCTCTCTTAATGACTCGATCTGTTTTTATGTTCTTTGGCCGCTCACAATCTCTCTCTCTCGGTTTGAAGTTTGATTTGAGGTAATTATTGTTTCTCTGCTTTAATTCTTTAACTCGATCTGTTTTTCTTCAGAAGTTTTATGTTTCTCTGTCCAAATCCGCACTCTGTTTTAATTTCTTTGACTTGATCTGTTGTGTTGTGAATTTTTTTTTTTATTTCGAGTATTATGGGTTCAGGTTCGGGTCTATATCGGGTTTCATCAATTTTCGGGTCAAGTTTGGGTAGGCCAAAAGTTAAACCGGGTAATTCGGGTCGGGTACCCAGTGTAAAGTGGCCAATTCAGCTGACAAAAAATATTTATGAGAATATGAGATAATTTTCTAAAACTGAGTATTATGTATAAATTATTGGTTTCAAGTAGTTTGTTGAAAAGACTCATACAGTGAATTGAGATGATCATAAGCCTTAGTGCTTCATTGCCACCATCTGGAAGGGCCAAAGTTGGGGGTTTCATTCTTGTAGTTTGCGAAACAATGAAAAGTTATGAAATTAAGCTACACAATGCAGTAAGTCAAAAAGAGCATAAACCCTCTCTCATAAAGTAGAACTTAGTTACAAGCCAAATAACACTTTATGGGAAAAAGGCGTAACATAATTTAGTCGCAGTTTTTCCTTTTTGTAACTCGTAAACAATGATTATTGCAACTAACAAAGACTGAATATTCAACCTAATAATGTTTCAAAAACTGTATAAATTGATAGGTATAACAATTTTTGGAGTACACTCACCTCAATTGGAACGTCATCTGCTATACGGCCTTCCAAGATAAGCATTTTTTGCAATGAGGCAGCAGCAGTCTGGAGAACATGCCTAACAACTTCTCTTGGTCTAAATTTTGTAGCTTCTAACTTCATGACTCCTAGTTGAAAAAAGCAACAACTTATTACTTTCAAAAATTTATGCTTAAATCAGTCCACAATACAAACTTGTCCTGCATTAACATTATTATTATGGTGAAAATGAATCTAATTAAACTAAAGCTAAGAGAATGAGAAAAGTGTGGTCTTAAGCCCGTATGTTGGACCATCAATAAACTGGAATTATAAGTGCACAATGTGAGATAAAATTAAGTTCAATGGTAAATGTACGGAAAATCATGTACACAAACTGTACAAACGTATTCAGCCTTAAAATAGCATCAATACTCAGGACTAACCACATTGGTGGTGGTACAGATTTGATACATAATTGCAAGTACGTGAATCATTTTCCAAATATAAATGATGAAAGCAAATCATATGTTTTGGCAGAAACTGAATAGTGCTATACTAAATATTATCCAAAGTAGGTAATAAAGCAAGCTTATAGGCTTAATACTGAATAAGATATTACAAATGAACCTGAATTTCATATAATAACAATTTGTTACAGATCAAGTTCTCAAATAACTCTTATAGAAGTAAATAAAACCAGTTAGTGGTGAAACTACGAACCTGACTCAACTTTGGAAAGGTCCAATATGTCATTTATAAGCTGCAGGACAAGATCTCCTGAAGATAGCATGACTTTTAGAAGCTTTCGTTGCTCCTTGTCAAGGGTGGTTGTGGATAGGATCTCAGCCATGCTTACAACTCCTGATAGTGGAGATCTTATCTCGTGGGACATTGTTGCCAGCATTTGCTTTGCTCGCATTGTTTCCTCTACAACAAGTGCAGACATATAAAATATACACATGAATACTCTTATCCACATAGGCAAATTGGAGATATTGTTGCAACTCATCGAAATTGATTTTAAATATTTAATGCTCATACCCGTTATGTGAATGGTCTTGTTAAGTTCTGTCTCCCTGGCTTTCTGTACTGCTATTTCTTCACGTATTTTTGCCATCTTCTCCCTTTTTATCACCTGTACGTTGAGCAGCTATAGTTAATGTCTTTGATAATTGAATTTGAATGTCAGTGAAGATAACTAAAACGATTATGAAACAATACAGCAAATCAGAGTAGAAAGTAGAGAAAGATGTGAGCCAAGACCATATAATTGCATTTGTTCCTAGTGTGTGTGAAAGCAGAACATTTATGATAATTGTGGAAATATATAAACCCACCTTTCACCACTAACTTCTAATATAAGAAATTACAAAAATGAGTAATGGAATTTTCTTGGCAACATCGAAAGTCACAGCTCAAGTGAAAGAAATGCCAGCCAAATATCATGCCATGCTACCACTCACTATATAAAACTGAATGTTGTAAATGAGCTCACCTGATCGGTTACTTCCATCCCCATGTAGTTTATGCCAATAGTATCTCCTGCTTTACTGAAGACAGGTTCTACATATATCAAAAATGTTTTTGAACCAAATAGTTCCGTCTGAAAAGTAATTTCTCTTTTCGCAGGTTTTCCTCGTTCCAGAACTTCCCTTTTGAAGTCCTGAGATTCCTCAGCACCAGTGAATATCTCTACATCCGTTTTTCCTATGATCTCCTGAAAAATCGAGCAATTAGAAGAAGGCCAATGTTAGATTCGGGAATGTGCTCTCAAAAATATAGTAAGATACAACATGAATAATGGAAATGCAGAAACTGAATAAATTTTTTTGTTGCAAATGGTTTCGGCATGGTTCTCTATGGAGAAGTATGAAGCATATGGCCAACAAAATTTGTAGTAAATTTTAAAAAGTTTTAGCCACATCTTTCCGATATAAAACTTGAGCAAAATTTCAATCTGAATATTTGTATTATCAAAAAAAATATCAAATGGATAAAAATGCTCAAAATTATAAAGAACTATCTATTATCTCTAATGCAAAAAATAAAAATAAAAAAATAAAAACCATTAGGAACAGAAATTTTACTGCCGATCGATTTACCTCTTCTTGTAAACTTGGGAAGGGATTATAGATGAATCTGTAACGCAGGTCTTTATCCTGAAAGAAAACAAGTAAAAATCTCTAGGATAAGATATGAATGATGAATATGAAGAATATACCTGCATGACAACAAAATTAACTTGCAAGCTTGTAAATATATGTACAACTCAAGAACTGAAGAAGCTTATCTAAGCTTAGAAATTTCTAATGATAGAAAAGAGAAATGTACAGAAATAAGCTTATTTTTCCAAATCATTTACCAAAAGTAGGCTTATTTCTGAAACTATTTACTAAATTAAACCTCTTTTTTGAAAATGCCATCTTGGATGTTGAACTTAGCATCTCAACTCACAATTTCAAACAGTGAGTTCTTGCAAAACGCACCATTTCCACAGGGATTTCAAGCAAAAAAGAAACAAAAATTTTTTTTTCAACATAAGCGAGTTCTCCATTCAAATAGGTTACTTCAAATAAGAACGCCATTCAAAATGGCTATGTTGAAAAAAGATCTTACTTTGGTAAATAGTTGAAAAACAAGGTTAATTTGGTAAATAGTTTCAAAAAAAAGTTTATTTTGGTTTTTTTCTCAATAAACAAACACAATAGCAATAAAATCATTGTTATGATGCCTGAAATGTATCTCTGCATTGATGCAACATGAAAACCGAGTTTTATGAGAACACTAATTAATTTGTCAAAAGCAACAGGAAAGTTAATCCTCAATTAATTCAAGTATTAATACCACTATATTTCGATACCTGATGGCCAATGACAACAGGTGCAGTCTGAAGAATGAAATGCAAGAAATTATCTGCTCTTTCCAAAATCTGAGACAATTCTTCAACTGGGGACGACTGCCTTTCCAAACTTTTTATACTTTCTTGCAACTTCTCCATCAGTATCTGCTCCCTCTGAATGCTAGCATCCAACAGCTTCTCCAACCACTTAGCCCTTTGCTTCCAGTATAAGACTGTATCATATTCAACCTCTACTTCAAGAGCTTTGTTTTCAACAACCACATGGTTTCGCCGCCGAGGAACGGCTGGCCATATATCATACACCCCATCTAATATAGAAACAGGCCGTTTATCACCACCATAACTCTCTTCCACGAACCGATGCTCTTCTATAATCTCCAACTGCTTGAGTTCAACCTCGTGCTTTTGTTTGCTGAGGTTATCGAGCTCTTCCCGGAGAAGCCTCACAGCATTGGCTTGTTTATATTCCCAGTTCTTTACAAGGTAGGCCAACTGAGATGAGCCCTTTTCACTATAACTTGTTAGCTCTACAAGATGCTGAAAATCATAAATTCTGGGCTCTTCTTTGATGGTAACCTCTTGTAACATATCTTGCTCGGCACAGGGTCTGTCTATATTGAATTGCTTTCCAGCTCCGTCTATATCTTCAGGCCACATTGACGGAAGGACCTCGACGTCCATTTCTTCAACCTCATCGTTCTCCATATCACAGACCATTGATTATCAACTTATTTTTATCGCATTTATTCTAGACTCGAGCAATGTAGACAAACATTTGAACCATGAAGAGAGTAACTGCTATATGAGTTCTGTATTCTACTAGTTTCAATGAGTGGAACCTATCTCTCACAATAAAAAGCCAAAGTCTGGGCGACACCTGCAAAAGTAAAATTAAGGGCATCATTGTAACACTAAGCACAATGTAAAACTAAGCATTGACAGAGGAAAAACTGCAGCTCAGTCGCTAAAATAGATGACCTTTCAAGGAAGCCCAACAACTTTATATTTCCATCCACCATAGATAACATACATATCAAAGACCGAGAGCATTTGCGATTATAAAAATCAAGTCAATCATTGAATTGAGATCATGTAAATGCAAACTGTGTAAGATATGGGTCTGAAGCAGTCTCAGAACGCGGAACTAAGAAGCGCTTTATACAATTACAACGTAAGATAATGATGATGCAAAGAAGTATCTAAATTATTCAAACACAGTTAGAGGTCCAGATATTTTCCTAAATAATCAGTTTTCCTAGAGTTGAAAAATGAAATGGAAAAAAAATTTGACTTTGAACCAATGGGAATAGTTATAAACCGTCTTCTGAATTATTTGCAAAGTTTCTGGTAACCTGTCAACTAAATTTTTGAATATGAGCATCAAGAGTTCAAAGTAAAAAAACCCATAAAGAAATTCAAATTCAAAGAATATTTTATATATATTCTGAAATATCTTAAATTGCGGAGGTAAAAAATGTGAGAGATGCTAAAATTTCCTATCAGATTCACGTAAAAAATTTGTGCAAATGGAGATCAAACGTGAAACTAAAACTCTAGGAGATTCAAAATCCACTTGAAAGGTTATACTTCATAAAAATCCAACTATTGAATAGTAAAATTGAACAACCCTCGAAACTTTAAATAGAAAAATGAGATTTGCTAGAAAACTCCACCAAAATTTTGCCCAAGAGATAATCTTATCAACCTAAAAAAAATCAAATTCAGCAGAAAGTTTGATATATCTTTGTCAATAATTATTAATCACAGGGAAAGTGATAGGATATATGTATGTTTGTGTATATATTTATATATATCATAAGAATTACCAAGTAAAAAGAAGAATATTCACCAAAGCATCATTACCAAGTAAAAAGAAGAATATTCACCAAAGCCTATAGAAGGATTTAAGAAAATAAAGATAAACTCATAAAAGTGAAAACAAAACATGTAATTGATTTCCAGTTCAGCTAAAAATTTGATATATCTTCATCAATTATTAATGATTAGCGTAAAAGAATACATACAAGTGTGTGTGTGTGTGCGCGCGCGCGTGTGTGTGGATAATAAAATTCCTAAATACAAAAATGGAGCTTAATTAGAAAGTCCACCGGAAATACCTAAATTTCAGAAACTACTAATCAAACTTAAGAAATTCAAAATTCAATGCATATACGAAGGCAAAACAGATGTTCGATATAATTCCTCTATGAAAATTCAAGTAAAGTTTGAAGAAGCTAACCAGTGATGACGATGCTACTCTCTCTCTCTCCCCTCTTTCACTCTGCTCTGCAATTGGAGAGTCTGTTCTCAGTCTCTCTCTATCTCTCTGTTTTCTTTTTAGCACTGTAGATCTGAAAGAATCTCCTCAGAAGGTGGTCGGTCAATCAATATAGTACAAAATAAACTAACTACTAAGTTCTTGCATACATGTACTTGTCAATACAATGTATGTGTGTATGTGTGTGGAGAGAGAGGGAGAGAGAGAGAGAGAGAGGAGAAGGAGGAGGAGGAGAAGTTGCATGTGAGGGAAAACAAAAACTAATGGTTTTGTGCGTTGGGAGGGAGGGAAGAGCTCAAGCAGCCATGTGGGTGTTTTAAGGTAAAAAATTATTATATTTTGTGTAATGCTCTTTTAGTTGCCTTTTCGTGCCTCAAACTTTACATACAAAATTATATAAGTTATCCATTAGTAAATAAGCTCATCTGCATTAAATTTTTATAAATTTATAACTATAAAAGTATTTAGTGAGAGCATTTAATGATACCAAAACTTGAAATATCTATGGTTGAAAATGTCAATAAAACGGAAATAAGATAATATTATATCAATAATAATTAATGGTACATGAGCAGTATATATAGCTTATACAGGACTACTAAGTAGTTACATATTACACAACTAGTATACAAATTATATAATGTGATATTATGAAGATCTATAATGTCCAATGTGCGAATAAAATATTGATATAGATCACGACCCAATGATTTGATGAAGATATCTACAAGATAATGCACAGCAGTGTATAGAAGCTGAATAAGGCCACACCCCTCGTGGGTTGGGTGTTGCCTGTGGGTTGGGCTGCCTGTTTTTTGTCCCACACCCACTAGCAATTAGGGCATTATTATCATGTATTTTTGGGCTAACAATACTAACATTGCATTAGTTTTCATCATTGTGAATAATAGAATAAACACTTTTCCCAATTCAGGCAAAGGAATCGTGTACAAAATCGAACTACACATGCGTTGATAAGAATCATCTAGACCAACTAAAAATTTGAATACCTTTCGTCCAAAATTGTTAACGATAATATTTTTGTACGCCTTACAATTGCACCCACGATAAAAACAATCCTCCATGGATTAATAACATCCAACTCCTCCCAATGCTCTATCAACTTGTTGTAATATTGGGTAATAGTCAATGAGCCTTGTTGTATTTCTCCAATCTACCACTCAATTTGATAAATCTCTGCACTATTGTCTTAGGTAAAATAAGTGTATAATTCATACTAAAACTGTAACGCCATATTGCAAAAAGTGAGACTTGATTCAAGTGTAGTATCAATATAATTAAATGGCTAAGAGAGGACAATATCATTGCATCAATCCCAATATTCAACCGAAGTAGAGGCATCATCGAGTCGTGGTAGTATACCCATGGCAAACCCCAATTTGTTCTTTGTATTGAGAGTACAATGCATGTTTCGCTACCAAGAATAATAATTGTTATCATTAGAAATAGTAGTGATTAAGGTGAAGTTAGGATGATTAGTAGAATGTAAGTAGTATGAGGATTGATAATTAATAGTGGTTGTACCAGATGAAGAGGAGTTGATTATGGTGATGGCTAGGTTGTTGGGACTGGGGCCGGTGACATTAGTGGCTTCGACCATAAGTGTGACAGGCGATGGCGACGTTCCTCTAGGGCGACAACAACTAGGTAGAATAGGTTTAGGTTTTGGTTTTAAGTTTTTCTTAAGGGCTCTGATACCTTGTCAATAAATTGGAAATCATGTAATATTATGTCAATAATAATGAATGGTACAAGAGAGAGAGATATCCCTACACAAGAATCGCTAAATAATTACACCTAACACAATTAGTACACAAATTATATAGCTTCATAGAAAATTTACAAATTTATTTTTAGAAGGATATTACTACATTTTGAAACAACCCAAAACCAAAGGATTAAAGTGGAATAGTTTCATACTGAAATTTTCTATTATTTTCTTAGTCTAAATTTTCATTATCAAATAAATGCCGAGAAAAGAGAGAAAAGAAGGCCTATAGAGAAAAGAGAGGCAAGAAGAAAGGGAGGTGGGAATGAGGGGTAAGGTGTTTCTACTTTTTATTGAGTAATGATATGCATACATTAATATATTAATGTGTATATATTTTGTACATAATTTGGCGGTATAATCATGATTGTAGATTTATTTCATAAAATTGAAGAATTAACCAGATTTAAAAATTAAGGAATATGATTGTGTATATACAAAGTATATATATGTACTTGTGCAAATTATTATTGTTTTCTGTTCTTGTTAATTTTGGTTGAGATCCAAAGGATAATTTTTTAAATGCTTTGATCCCACCTTTTTATGAGGAGATGGATTAGGTTGGTGCATAAAGACAGGCCCAAGCATCGTAAGTATATTCCTTCATTTGTGTCCTAATATTTATGTAATATTATGGAAATATTAATAAATGTTTGCATAAATATATATAATATTATTATGGGATATAATAAATATATATAATATATCCGAGATTTGTTTACTGTGGACTCGGTGTTAGGTTTTGTGTGACGTTTCGTATTGGGAGGATAAGTTAGGTTGAAATGTAAATGGGTCAAAAGGAGGGATCTTAGTATTTTAGAAGTTGTTATAGGCTTGAGTACCAGTACACAAACTTGGTGTGTTGTCAACCAATGGGTACCCGCACTCAATTCTGTGTGACAGCTTCCAGCATGTCCAAACACTTTGGAGTACCAGTACTATTGAGCCCCCGAATCCCCATAAATTTGGGGACGCGAACTCAAATAAAGAAAGATAAAATGGAATATAATATACAAAGTCCCAAAAGAAAAATAAAATAACGACTATACCATTCACATCGCATCTATCCACCTCTACAGGACGTTCCTACTCACATTTTACAGCAAAGAATAAAAGTAAAGCTATGCTAAAGAAAGGACGTAGGCCAACGCCAACTCCAGAGAATACATATATATTAAATAGTAAATTGGTTGTTTACTAATACAATACTGCGAACTGTATGTTTGCCAAAAATAAATCATAATGGATGGTATACATATGTTCTACGCCTCGTGTAAGAGCAAGAACATGTTTATACTTTCGCCAAGCTACAATCACTATACTGATACAACCCCACTATCAGAGTATGCTTATACAAAAAAAAAAAAAATGAAGTACATAAAGATAAAACGCTAAACACGTCTTCGGTAGAAGCCTCTAAGCATGGTTAGAGCCTGCCTCTGCACCTATAAGGCTACTCATACATATAAGAAGAGAAAATTGGAAAATGTATAGTTAGCCAAATAACTCCTCTATAAAAAAAGAAAATAGGCTACATGTACATGAATGAAATATACATCAACATGTGGAAATATCATAAACATAAATATGAGTATGATCATGAATGTCACCCCCCCAACACACACACACACATGACACTACACATTTTGAGACTAAATTTACCACATTTTTAAATACTAAGATTCACCACTCACTCTATGGCATAATCAAAGTTTTCACTAACCACCACCCACTCTATGACATGATTAATGGTAAAATACCAGATTTGATTTTTCAACTCTCACGGTCATTCTGAATGACCTCATTCTTCCCACAATTTTTATAATCGTCCCAATTTTTGAAAGAAAACACACACGCCAACACATTTCTTTTAAAAACACCACTTTCATAAACCACGTTTATGCCGCCACATGAATGCAATATTACTCCGCCACGATTATGAATGTTCACTTCCCTTTTTACACATTTTAAATGTGTAATGTGTACCACACCTATGCAATATTACCTCGTATGACATACTACCCATCTATTTATATTTTTTCTACCAGGGCGCTGCCCCGTACCCTGCAAGGGGCGGCTTCTCCTTGACCCCCACGACCTAATTAGACAGGTCAAACTCCGTACAATTTTGTCGAAGTAGTAACAAAGGTCACGGTATAAAAATAATAATGCAACCACAATGCATAAATATAAACAAAAACACTCCCATGCCTCAATATACGTTCTTACCATACAACATATTTACAACACCAACAAGGCACACTATAATGCAAAAATGAATGAAGCAAGAAAACTTTAGTATGGAATTTCTGGGCCATTACAATGGCATAGGCTCGCAGGTGAATATATATTACCCACAAGACTCGTCTACGACCAAATCTTGTACTTTCACCCAGATAGATGAACGTCACAAGGAGCTTGAGAAAGAAATTGCGATACTTAAAGTTCAAGATGAACAGAGTACACAACAGATGCGAGAGGTGAAGGAAATGCTATAAAATATGCATAGGTTCATGAGCAGCAGTGGCAGTACAAGCCTGGATTTCAATATCCGTCTCATCGACGACCGGATGATAACGATAGTAGCTACGGGCTAATGACGTGGCCCATGTTCCTTTTGTTTTTTTATATTCTTGTTTTTATCTTTGCACAAATTTGTATTGAATATTTTAATTAAATCTAGTTTTGTAATTATATTCTATTTCTTATTTTGTGATTAATTTTAAATATTGCATTAAATTTATTTATTTTTTAAAACTATTAATTCCTCACTAAAACAAATATGAAAAATTAATATTTTGTAAAATAATATTAAATTCTTCTTTAACGACGGATCTAGAGACGGAAATAAATAAATTTTTTTAGTAATTTTACGATGGACTTTTATTTATGTAGTTCATTTAAGGAAGAATTAACAACGAAAACACATTTAACAACATATATATCCGTTGTTAATTACTGATGGAGTAGTGACAGAAAATCATTTAATGACGGCAATATCCGGCCTTAATTACCGACAGAATAGTGACGAAAATAATTTAAAAAAGGATATTTCCGTCGTTAATTACCGACGGATTAACGATGGAATTATTTTTTGTGACAGCTAAATTCCATCGTTAATTAAGACAGATTTTTTATTTTGTCGTTGAATTTTTACCGACGGAATTTAATCCGTAGTTAAATTGCAATAACAACGGAATTGTTTAATACGACGGAATTTGGCTGTCATTAAACAATGTTTTTCTCGTAGTGATATTGAATCATTGGAGATTATAAAAAGAGACTTACAGGTAACTAGCCTATAAAAATACTCTAGTAGAATGAAAACATGACCATTTTTTTACTTCTATCTATCATATGTATTTAGGCACCCTTTGTGGCTTTAATATATATTTGAACTTCCATATTCACACTGACTCTAACTCAAATTGACTAAGAGAAAGTGTTCTTTATATTGAACCGGCCAGGCAAGCCCAGCTTCGGGAGGCTTTTTTGTATGTTCTAACTTGGTTTATCAACTTGATGATCATCGTTATCAAGGTTTTGTATATTCGTAACTTGTAGTTTGATCGAGCCGATTTCTTCATCCATCACCTTTGATGCTGATTTGTTTTTGTGCATGAAGTAGAGGACTATCTGGGATGCGCTTGACAAGATCCCAATCGCATTTGGTACCTAAAATCACATATTAATTTTCAAATTATCCATAATGTCATTTTCGTTCCACTGTTATGGAAACTTAGCACTTGTAGCAAAAAAGAGGGGAGAAAAAGTTAGTTTACTTTAACACCTATGGATCTCTGTTTTGACAAGACATCATAACACAATAGTGATATTGCAATAGATGGGGATTTTATGTATACAAATACGGAAGAAATTCCTACATATATTCATTCATCATTTGATACATAAAAGAAAAATCAATAATATTGCTGTGAATGAATTATACATACAAATATGTTGGAAATTTCTATATCATCAATTCGTTATTTGACACATAAGAGAGAGACTAACAATACTATTGTGAATGAATAATCTCTTTTCTATGTATTAGTAATCTGTCTTCTACATGTCAATAGATGAGTAGATGTATGTAAAAATTTTCTATATACTTGTATGTATAAAATTTCTACTCTATTGCAATGATCTATACTCTTGCTCAACAATATATAATTACGGTAGACTATACTTACCATGACATAGTAGTCCCTGAGAATTGCAGCGAAAGTGAACCAACATCCCGCATTTAGTAGTAGGACAAACGATAAGAAAAATGGCATGTACTCCACGCTTTTCGTCATGATTACGTTTCTCTTCATGATAACAAAATGAGTCATCGATACGTGCGTGAAACCAAAAGTACTCAAACAAACTTTAGGTACAACCGATCTTTGTTTTTTGAAGTGAAAATTAAACCGAAGAAGGATAAGCATACCATAGTTTTTAAAGGGGCTGCATACATAAAAATTGTTACCGTCGCACATAAAATGCCCATGAAAGTACGCCGTGTACATTCTTCATGAAATACTTCAATAGCCAAAGCAATCGCTGATCCAACAAACGCTAAGTTTAATGTACCCACTAAAATCAACGTGTTAACCTGAAAAATTATTAGAAAATTCACTTACATATTATGATTCACCCTACTAAGAACATAATCTATATGACCCAATCTTAAATTTTCATATAACCCTTAAATTATTTCTACAATGTAATGAGTCACATTCTCACGAAACAAAATCAATTTGCTGTCATTTTTTATCTTTAACCGATTGCCTCTAATAACATCATAATTAAGGAATGATCTACCAATATCTCACCTAAAACATTAAGATATTATTGAAATAGTTATATTTTTTTAATTATATTCTACATCTCCTAAAGTACGTCTTTGATTACCTTTTTATCTTTGGGAGCATAGACGAGATGTATGATGATGTAGATGGACTCAGCAACAACGCCGATGCTGTTGACGGTGATGAGGAGGATACCGTCTGCGGGGTCTACTGCTCCGTAGAACATCCACAAGCTTTTGCAAAGCAGAGTTGTAATGTAGGGGAGCACGTCGTAGTTTTCAGACGATTTCTTCTTCACTATTTCCCAGAATGTTCGACTTTGGCAACAAAAAAAAAGTAACAAATTAATAGCTTTCCAATATAAAAAGGTAAAACAGAAAAAACTACGTATATATTCCTATAATTTTTAACGTAATGAAAATATAATTTCAGTAAGCACATTGTGTTCCTTTGTCTTGTACACCAAGTTAGGGTTAAAAAAGCCAAAAAGCTCTTTTCAGACGGCCAAATGAGTCTCCAAGTGTTCTGGAGCTTTTGGCCAACGCAAAAGTACCAAACTTATAGGAAGTGGCGAGGCTACCTAGCTAGGGTGCTGGGCAGCCCCTGCTCGGCAGATTTGGACTACTAATTTTCAAATTAGTGATTGAAATTAAATGCATGGGTATCATATAAAATTTAACTGAAAAAAATTATTTAATTTCAACCACTAATTTAAAATTGAACGGTCCACCTTTGTTGGGCATATACGTAATGGTATAAATATTCTAGTCCTTGTCTATACTATGCTAAAGAAACGATATATAGCTTGTCTGTTTGGAGTGAACTTCTATTTTAGGGATATATTTTAAATTTCGAGATGATAGTTATTTTTTTCTTCTTCTCTCAGGAGTGACATATCAAACTATAGCTTTACTTTGCTCTCCTTTTCTTTTTTTTTTTCTTTTGATAGATGACATACATGTTGACATCGACTAATTTCGGTTTTGCTTACAGAAATGTTATATGATTTGCATTTTATTAAAATGAAGATGGCCATTGATTAAACCGATATCAAACGCATGTTCGTGTGTCATTGGCGAGAATTGAAAGTTTACATTATAAGCTTGGCTTTTTTGTTTATAGTTAATGACATTGCATGCGTGCTTGCTTATTATGACGGACATTATGATACGGAATTTTCTTCTCTTCTAATTGTCTTTTTATTCCTTTTATATAAATGTATTGTGTTTCCATCATTTTTTATTTTATTTTTTTGGTATTATATATATATATACACACAGATTAAGATAACATTTTGTTTCTCCTTGTCATCGGCAATTAGAAATGCATTTACTATGAGTAACATAATTTTTGAACTTTGTGAAAATCGATTTATAACTCTTTCTTGGAAATCTGCTGCATAATTTGATAAGTTCTACTTGTTAATCAACAAAAATAGATTTTATTTTATTTTATTTTTAAATTTACACAAAAATCATAGATTTGGTGCTCGTGGTGGCCGATAATTTTTCTAAATTTATATAAGAGGAAAAACGCCTCTATACTTACATTGGAGCTGCATAAACAAGCAAAGAGACTATGTTACCTGCAAGATGATGAAAACTATAAAACTATAATCCTTTTCAAATTTAATGATCAGACACCTTATATGTGTGGTACATAAAAATGAAATGTTTAGAAGATCCATTGATACCTATTATGCCAACAATGAAATCCGGGGTGACCATGGTCGGCTAAGCTATCGATAAAGGAAGGTATTAAAAGATGAGATTGAGTGTGAAGAAGATTATGAAATTTAGGTTTTGGTTCAAATAATTGTTGATGATCATGGACCTTTTATAGTGTCCTTGAAAATGTGTGTGAAGAAAATTAAATTAATCGTCAAATTTTTATATGGTATCACATTATAAGTCAAGATTAATTAAATTGTATAATGTTTATTCAAGGTTATGTCAAACTTATGTTCCACGCTTGAAATGAACATTGAAAATGTTCCAAAATTTGCAAGTATGTGATTTCAATCTCAACACAAAAATTACTTCTACTAGGTTTCGTTTGCTGCATTTGTGAGCTGAAAACTTATTGCGATTCATAAAAAAAATAAAAAAAAGTTGGTTATAATAATTAAGTTGGTAGTTGATCGAACCGGGAAATAATT
Source organism: Embelia ribes (assembly GCA_001753735.1). Classification (NCBI taxonomy): domain Eukaryota; kingdom Viridiplantae; phylum Streptophyta; class Magnoliopsida; order Ericales; family Primulaceae; genus Embelia; species Embelia ribes. Next base: position 618 of record MKEJ01048115.1, on the reverse strand, counting down.
TGAGTTACCATCTTGTAAACAATACAAAAAGAAAAGTTATAGTTACTATATGGTAGATGTCATGCCCCAAATCCCTAAAAGAGACCTAGGGACATGAACTCATAAACAAAAGAAAAGAAAAGAAAAGAAAAGACCCGGGGACATGAACTCATAAACAAAAGAAAAGGAAAAGAAAATGATACGACATTTACGCCATCTTGCCACGCAACTAATCATCACTGCAAGACGATACTATGCATAACTACATCATTCGCATCAACATCATATATATATATATATATATATCATGTCTGCAAAAGAAAGGAAGAAAGCCAGTGTCAATATCAGAAAAGAAATATAAACATATGACATAAATAAACTTTCTGTTTACAATACAATACTTCAAGCTAATTGCTTGGCAAAAATGAATAAGATAGAAAGTATACATATGTTCTTCTTGACGTAGTATGACTACGAAGAATAAAATGAAACAATGTAGCTCGGCTACAAATAACAATAAAATAAAAGAAAATAAGATAAATTAACAAATTCTTAGATTTTATTCATCAATCAGTCTGCTAGAAAATAATTAAAGATATCATATATATAGGTCTCAAGAGAATCATCTAATATTAAACT
>MKEJ01048107.1:0-11432 GCA_001753735.1 Embelia ribes | reverse complement strand
TAATTTTAATTAAAGCAAAATAAATTTTTAAATTTGGTTATTCATTGATGGGGGCGGATACCCGGGGGAAAATCCGACCCCCGTTAGGACGGAAATAAGGAAGACAAAATCCATCCCCAAAGAGGAGCGAAGCAAAATTGAAAAAGACAAAACTCGCCCCCGCTCCGTCCCGTGGCGATCCGTAATATTTTCAAAAGGATAAGGGGACCAATTGTAATTGTCCTTATCAGTTAATTTGTGGCACTTTTTCTTCTATGGGTAATAATTCAGGGAAGTAGTACTATATTTTTATATTGCTCCAAATTGCAATATATTAACACGTCATTTATTGGTTTATTTCTAGAGATGGGCATTACATATTGTGCAAAACTGCAAATCTTTAAGGGCACCACAAAAGGGGAAATGACAACTCGTCCTTTTTGCCTCTTGAAGAGTCTTTTCAAACTTTATGATTCTTCTTTTTTCGTTATAAGTCTTTATTTTTATAATGCTATCTCTCTTGGCTGCCAGCCAGCATTAGGATCTAAAATTTATGGTTTTGTTTTTTGGGTAAAGAACATAAAAATGGTTTTCTTACAAGTGTAAGCAATCTTTTGTATTTAAAATTAAGAGTTTTTTTTTTTTTTTTTTTGATGAACTATACCGTATCCATATATTTGACATAAAAAGTAATATTTGAAAATAACTAACAAAATCACTTAATAGTGAAAAGAAATTTAGTGTCATTAAAATCAATAGATTAGAACAAAATGGTTGTTGTAGTTGATTTGCTCCGAAATCAAAAAGTGTAAGTTAATAAGTGCTCAACTTCTGTAGGCCTCTAGTGAAAACCATTAACAGAATTTTGTATCGCCCAAAGTTATTTTGTAACAAGCCAATATATATTCTTGTCACAACGTATTTTTGGTGTAGGACCAACATTAATTACCTTGTGACTATGAATAACGTCTCTAAATTCAAGTATGACCATTAAAGGTTATATTTTTTTTTTCCCCCTGTTGACATTGAAGTCAATTAATTGTTACATTTTTATCCTCCACGTGTAATAAAAAGGTGGTATTTTTTATGGATACACTAATTTGCAGCCATGATTCAATACTTAAATTTAGTTCAATATCTTCATAATTAAGTTGGAGGATTATTAATATATATACATATATATGTGTGTGTGTGTGTGTGTGTATAATGAAATTATGGAAGATGTTGGACCTTGTCTCCCAACATGTGCTTTTGCATAATTTGTATCGAGAATCATTAAGTCTAAATAGATTTGATTAGGAAAGTGAGATTTGTAGACTTTTGTGGGTATTTCTTATTGATTTTTTGTGCCGACGCATTTGTTTTACATCACACAAAAATGACATGACGGGCTTGGAAGTTCCTTAAAGCAATCAATAGAAGAAAATTCTACAATACTGTTGTTTCCATTTTTAGGAGACAGCTACCTATGATTTAATAGATAGAAAATTAGGTTGTTTAAGTTCCTACAAGCATAGCATCATTGATCTTGTAATGTATTTGAAAAAAGCTTAAAATACAAATGCATACGACGAGCGTAATTTAGTTTGTTACAATCCAAATGGCTCCATTATGTGGTTTCCAATTGTTCCGTATACCTTTTTCTACTCGATGGGTTAGGCGATCTCGTGATATCTCACTAGAATCATGTTGAGAAAAAAGTCTCTTACAAAGACTCAAACTAGGGTTTATGAGATCATGAAATGATCTCGGGACCTAAAATATCTTGCTTGATGCACGAGATACAAACCCTAAAGCCCTCTTTGTAAAAGAAAAAAATGTCTTCTCGGTTCAAAATAATATAACCCTAAATGTTTTACGCTTTACATTTTGCAACTATATTTCTCCTTCATGCACTACTTGAACTCGGAGGGTTTCAGTTAGCTATGCCTTACCACTCGGGTAACTCTTATTATTATCTCCTAGCTTGACCAACAATATAAAGCTCGGTTTGTAGTTTAATAGTTCATACATCGGAACCCAACCTTAATACCTTCAAAGACCCATATCCTCGGTTATTTCATATCAAAGAACACGGTAAGAATGTCCACACACATCAAAATGTTTTTCCAATAACTCGGAAAAAATGTGATGGTTTCTTATGATTATCATGATACATATGAGAAAACCTACACGGTTAGCAAGACGGGGGAGGGGGCGGAGGAATTCTTTCTATGAATTATATTATTTTTGTGTAAAGGAAAAAAAATGCAAAGAGGGAAAATCCTATTTCTCGATAACTTTGATTTGGGTACTTGTTTTATCATATCTATTATCCAGTGGTTGACCCTTGATTTTCCGCTAAGGGGTCGGACACATGTATTATATATAGAATGATTTTTTTTTCTTCAAGAGGGACCATATAAAGGGATTGTCTGAAAATTTTTCGATTTTACATATAAATTTCATAAAAATTGCCGAGGTCATGGGACCGTGGCCCCTCCAGGTCCGACTATGCTAATGTCAAGAATTAGTAAAGCACGATATAGACCAACGGGTTTGGCTTTCGATTTTCAGGGACCAAATTAAACCTAACTCATGAGTTCGGATAAGTTTTGACTTCGACTCTTTGTCAGATAACCCTTCCATGTTGCATACGTATAATGATAATTGAAACCATTGAATTTTAACGAAAGGTTGGACTAATTCTATGTCTAAAGTTGATGTTGCTGAATTGGTGATTAGACGAGTGTTATTGGGCAAGGACGGGAGTTCCATTTATAGTAGTGGTTAAAATTAACAAATAAATATGGTAGGTTTTTATGTTATTTTTTGTGGAGGGCAATAGGTCAAAAACCATTGCTCGTTTGATTACCATTTGTAGTGGTGAATTTGATTAGACTCATATCAACTCAAGACCTTCCCATTCATTAGGGAATCATCAAATCATCTCAGCTTTTATGGGTTGACTTCTTGTATCGAAATTTCTAAGCTTTTTATGAGTTTATAATTGCTCAAACCACGTTGCATATTGAAATGCTCACCAAGAGTGCAATGACTAAAAGCACTTAGATATTTCCAAGTATTGGACTACAAAATACCAGGTGAAAATATGGAGGACAATTACTGAATATTCTTTAATTACTTGTCTAAACATTTGTCTTCATTTCCCTTTAATTTTCTCTTACTTCCATAAGGAAAGGACTTAGGCATCGTAGAATTTTCGGGTGGTCGCTATCACCTAACGTTATAGGTAAGCTAAGAGTTGGAGTTGGTTCGGAGGAAGGAGGAGACTAGAAGATCAATCCATGCATAATCTACTCCATAACTCGGACAAGAGGACATCATACATAAGTCGAGAGCTTGTGATCTGATACCGATTCTGTTTCTTTATTTTTCTTTGGAAATTATTAATTTGCTTTTTTTTTTTTTTTCCTTTGAACATTTTTGAAAAGTGGTACATATTTATGGAAAATATTTTATGTGGAGAGTTAAAAATATATATATGTTTAAAAAATGAACGGTCGGCTAATTTTTGACTTGGTGAATGATAGAACCAATGAAGTGACAAAACCCCACTCGAGGGCTTGACAATTTTTGGTATTTCATGCATAACAGCTACATAAGTGCCATTTGAACCAGGTCTACCCACAAATGATTAGTCTATTGAGGCATTTTTATATGACCCCATCTTGATAGTGATACAAAGAATTTTAAAATGCCATATAAGAAAATAGTTGAAATAAATAATGTTGGAATGGGACATATTCATAATCTATGAAAAGAAATTTACTAGATGGTTGTGAAAAGTAATTGTTGATTTTGGACCATCTTAACTAGCGCGTGTTTCTGATGCAACTTTGAAACTTAGTGTCTCCGTATCTTTTCTTAATTAAAAAATCTATGTACATTTAGCCGTTCAATTTGTAAGTTAAAATTTTTTTATATTTTCACCAAAAACAACTAAAAGTTTTTAGGTTTACATTTTTCAAGTTTGGAAGAATTGAGATTTTTGCCTAAAATGTGATAGTAGATTGTAGATTGTATGCAAATTAGAACTATAAAATGTGACAAACTACAAAGTACAATAAATAAGAATGACTTAGGAAATTATAATTTTTTACTTATTTATTTTTAAAAAATGAACTACTAAAATTTTAGGCGTCCTAAAATAAACAAAGAGACGGAATAAGATGGACGGAATACAAAGGGAGTATGAAACTTATGTACATGACAACTTAATTATAATATAATGTGTGCCTTCACATAATAAGCATATACATATTTAATTATGCAGTTCTACTCACTAAAGTAATTAAAAGGATAAAGTTTTTGGAAAAGGGGTGATAAATAATGGATTACGAGGTCAAATAGGAGATGACAGCCATATATAAAAAATTTCAACATTAATTAATTAATATATAGCTTTAACCAAGTTGGTACTTTGTTACCCAATTTGGCAAAGGTCGGAAATAAATAATTTAAAAAATGCTATATTGCCAAGACTTTTTCTTGGTGTGGTTTTCATTAGTCCACGTCACACTGTCTCCTAAAGAGGAGAAGAAGGCAAAGGGATTAGTACTATTATATTATCTGATTACCAAAAAATATAATCATATCATATCAAATTATATGATGCATTAAGAACCAAATGTTATTTTCTTGATCTTTTTGTTGGATAAAGTAGGCTCTATGATTTGGGATGATAAACGTACAATTTTTTATTAGCATAATTTATTAAGGGTTGTCAGAAATGGCCATTGACTAAGTCATACTTTGTTTGTATAATTTCCCAATTAGGCAAAGGATTTATTTTTATTAAAGCATATCCTCATAAAAGTAAAGTTATATTTAATTATAATGAGACGATGGCTATATATGGTAGGCTATGGTACAAAACCTTAAAACGAAAAGCATGAAATTACAAATGAGATAATTGTGCTTTATAATGTCACTTATAACAGCGATGGAATTATGAAATATTGATTTAAGCAGGTTTTTTATATCCGTATATGTCTCCTAGTATATGGAAGGCTATCGCATTCAAGTATAATAAATAAATTAAATAATATGCTTGTTTCATCCGGTTTCTTATCACATAGATCGTGGATATACTATAATAATAAAATATGCTTATTTCTTCCATTTTCTTGACGAATAGAGCATGGACAGCCTTCCAAGCTAATGAATGCTTTCTTGATTTAGAGAAAGTTGGTTGGACAGATATCGCCTTATACCTTATTGTAATATTTTTTGGATTAATAAATTTTGAATCTTCAAAAAAAAAAAAATTGCTTCCTTGATTTAGATTTGAACCCACATTTCCTTCGTGAGGGTTCCAATTCTACACTATGATGAGTAGATGGGAAATAGCTCCCGAAGACCTTCTGGCAAGAGAAACGTATCTTAACGACGTTCACACCCCTTGAAGTGTATCCTGACATGTGTTTAAACATGATCGATTGAGGACGGGGCAATAAAAGGTTACGGTGTTTCCAATCACTAAAATTCCTCCGAAATTTTTATAGAAATTTTGAAATTTTAGTCTTTTCTCTCGTGTTGCTCCCGTTCCTCCTTATAAAAAAACACTTAGTTCAAATTGTCTGAATTTGCTATCCGAAAATTATGGATTTGTCATTGGACATGACTATGTCACCGGACATGACTATGTCACCATTTCTTAAAGTACTTACGAGTCCCAATGGGAGGTAATAAAGGTAGATGGTAGGCTCACGTCTACAAATAATTTAATATTTCTATATTAAGATATAGAATCATCGCAAAATAAAATAAATTATCTTTATTATCATTTGTAATTATTAGTAATGAAAGTCAAGTCAAGCATTAAAAGAGATATTTTACTCATTTATTTTCAATTTAAAATTATATAAAATTGTTTGTTAAGTCAAACATCCATAGAAATTATTGGACAGAGGGAATATTATTCTATTAAGTATAATACGTTTTTGGTGATTAAGACACAGCTTGAAAGAAATCTAGCTAATTTGAATAGTAAATCCAGGGAAAGTTTATATCAGTTTTATACTGGGCCAGTTGCTTGTGATTGTAATAAAATTTAAGCTGGCCCTATACTACATAAGCATAAAAACTTTGATTATATAGCTTTATAGATCAGAATCTTACACTTTTCTTCCACTTGGAACAAAATTCTTTTAAAAAGCTACGTCATCTACTATTTTTCTATATATTTTTCTAATTAGAGTAGTTGCAGATAAATGGTATTTAATTTGATAAAACTGTGACACACATTGAAATGGATATTTAGGGAGATATTATATTTTTATTTTCTAATTACAATGATCAATATATTTATTATATAGCCGATACTTTTCAATTTATATAATCAGTACAGGTTGTCAATATATGGTAGCAGAAATTATGAATTGAACTTATAATTTATAGGTGACCCATCAAACATCTTAGGAATTAGGATTGAACTATTTGAAAAGTTCAACAGAAAAAAACTGTTGCAAAATCTACTTCATTTAATAGTTCGTGCACAAACAAACAGACCATAATGTATATATATATATATAAATAGGATGGTCCCTTTTTCTAGAGGTTTTGCTAGATTTTGAATGGACATTATAAGGCACACAGTTCTTAATTAACACTATTAATTAGAATATCAGGCTAACAGTACCAATCTTGTGGATTTCTTATTATTATTTAAAGGTGGCTTTTACAATGTGGACAGGGAGAAGTTGTACTTGCATAATGCATTTATTATTATTTTTATTTTTATTTTTTTTAAGTACAACTTATTTTATTTACGTAAACATGACGATAAAGTAACATTTGACTATACCCTTAAATTATGAGTATATCAATAATGAACCACTATGATTATAAAATAATAATAAGAACGAACCACTATTTTCATAAGGTGCGTTTAGTGAAAATTTCCAATTAAATTAGCCCATTTGAGTAGGCATTAAAAAAAAGGTGAAATTGCACTATTTGGCCCAACAACATTTTGCGAGTGGTTATTTGGTTCCTGTAGTTCTATTTGCAACAGTTATCCCCCCAATATTTAAAGTTCTACAAATTTTCCCTTAAATTGGATGGCCTATTATTCCTTGGACAAATGTGACTTTTGGGAGAAGAAATAAAATTCAATTATCAAAGCCAATCATAGTCCAACTCAAAGAGTTTTTGACAAGCAAGTTGATTCTAAGAGTTAGCCATTTTTATTAATAGAAATTATACATGTGCAACCATATGATTTAAAGTCTTATAGTTATTATGTATCGACTATCATATGATTGAAAATAATCAACTTATTAAACCTAGGAATTAAATTATTGCTGAGAATATGTTACTAATTGCAATAGATGATACACTGTCATATACAAGTAACACACTGGATGTGAATGATATGTAAACATATTAATTATATCTCGGCCATATATATGCAACTTTGTGTAACGTTAACACACTATGAACATTTTTCTTCTAAAGTTGCAATTTTGCCATCTGTTAATTAACTGGTGCACATAATTTACGCCACAGCAGATAGTATATCACATACGCATAATTTTACAATCTAATTGATTTGACAATTCAATAAAGTGCACAGGATAATGGAAACCCATGACTTGGGAAGTCCTCTCAAAACTATTCCTTCTAATTTATCCAAATTAATGTATTAGAGGACAAATTATTATAAATTAAAAATAATTTATTATCAATATTTTAAAATTTTAATTAAAATTAATCCAAAATTTTTTTCATGATTTTTTTTATTATCTGCATTATGAGCAGCACTCGTGACTACTCTCAACCGTACGATCATGCATAGGATGGTCCCATGACTAAATGCTTATATCAAGTCGACACGTGTAATTAACCTATGTTCCTGCAATGAATCTCTCTGCCTTGGTTGGTTGGCTGGTTATGTAATTCATTAGGGCAAAACAGCATAGAGAATTAATGTTAAAAAAGAAAAAAAAAAAGTGCATATATAATTTATATCTTATAAAATACCGTACCATAATGATAACCATAATAGTACTTCTTCTCATTTTGAGAGAAAATATCAACTGCATATTACTGACACACAGTAGTAGTTAGTCCAATCCCTTTCCTTTCTTCTTCACTTTCTGACCAATCACATCTACTTTTGTTGTTGTATTTCAATTTGGATCTTGGGAGTAATTGTATCTTTTTATCAATAATCGAATTAAATAAAAAAAAAATATTTAGTTTGTTTTAAGAATTGATATATTTAATTCCGATTAAAAAAAATAAAGCTTATCCTACATAGCTGTCTATCACCCCTCCTGAAAACCTCAGTTACTTGCAATATTTCATTCTTTTTGCCTCATTCCGTAACTTGATCGTTCATCCATCTATCAATCTGTCTTTGATTTGTGCAGTGATCAAATCCAAAGACTAAGACTATACCCAAAAAATAATAAAAAATTTCAAATTAAAAAAATGTAAAACTATTATCTTGGATAAAAGTTAAACTTGCTAGGGAGAAAATTATTTTATTATCTTCAAGATCTCCTCACTTTTGATATATCTTTTAGTCAAAAAAAGTAAAAAATGAACTTTATGGGATAGGAATATCGTCTTGCCTAGAAATTAAACATGTTAGAGAGAATTATTTTATCATCTTCAACATCTCTTCACTTTCAATATATTTTGTAGTCAAATAAGTAAAAGTGAATTGATCGATATTTGATTTCAGTAACTCGCTCTATCATGATACAGTGTCAAGTAACGTGTTCCTATTTCACACAAAAAAATTAAAATATTAGAAGACATTTTATTATTTATTTTGTTAGATAATGGCCTTTGTATTAATCACGTGACATATGCATTCGAAACATTTGTCGTAAACGTATGCATTCATTCTTTTCTAATGTATCAATTTATTACGGGTGAACAGGTATATCTAGTCCAAGCATGTTCTAATTGTTACCAGTCAAAGTTAAATTACATGATTAAAAGTATAGGTAAATCTTAAACAGTAACGGTATATATATACATATATATATTAATGTGTATATATTTTGTACAAACATTTAGATGATAAATTCATGAACGATGAGCTCCTCCTAAATATAGAAGCAATCTACAAGATTTAATGATTAAGGATATTTGAAATATCACCGCTAATAATCATTGGGGTATGCCTATGTGAAGAGAGAGAAAATGCTCTTTAGCAGAAAAAATGTGTTGGGCATAGGGTAAGCTTTTTTTTGTGCTATGGCGCACTTTTTTTAAGTACATTTTAGCATTGCTTTCTTTTTTTTTGCTATCTTGCACTTGTTCTTGGTGCATGTTAGATTGCTCGAAGATTTTCTGCGTCATCTATAGATCCTTCATCTTTGTCTAAATCTTATGTTAAAGCAGTCTGCTCTGCAACTCCATCTAGAGTAGAAGGCTTAACACTTGGCAAATTAGATCTAGCTTCTATATCGATTCATGATATACCTCTACCTATAAAATAATTGCATTTGAAGAATACAAAACCTGCTATTATTTTTCCCAATTTGAATTGCAAAGGTCTCAGGATGAGGGTCTTTTGCAGTATGCCTTAATTGCAAAATTGTGCGGAAGACCTAGAATGGAACTAATTAGGGATCATATCATAAAAAATTAGGGATTGAAGCGTATACCAATAATAGGCATGATAGATCATAGACATATTCTGATCAAATTATTCAATACCAATAACTTTAATATAGCTTGGACTCGTAACTCTCATGAATTAGAGGGGGCAATGTTTAGTTCATTCAAGTGGACCATGGATTTTTCCCTCACTCACGAGTCTTCAATAGCTCCGGTATGGATTCGATTGCCACTTTTGTCTTTGAATTTGTATGTGTTATTATATCTTAGAGCTATAAAACAACTCCTATGAAGACTGTTGGTAGTTGATCTTCCTACATTACCACACGCCTGTCCTGCTTATGCTAGGGTTTGTGTTGAGATCGACTTGTCAAAAATGAGAGATGATGGATTTTCACAGTTCATTGAATATGAAAAGGATCTTAAATGTTGCATTACCTGTTTTTTGCAAGACCATGATGAGATGGAATGCGAAAGAGAAAATATTGTTCGTAGATTTTCTCTTGCTTGTACTAAATCTGAGAATGTGGAGAAAAGCAATCCAAATGTAGTAGGGAATAGGATATATGATCCTAAGAAAATTCTTTCCCATGAGTAACAAACTGATGAATTTTTGGTTGAAGTCAATGGGGGATATTACCCCTATAAAAGGAACCACTGCTCCTCCGTAGGGGGATGTTAAGATAATGCACAAGCAATTAGATATATTGCTGGATGATGAAGAGATTAATGTCATCCCTACTATAAAATCATTAACTGGAGAAGGTTCTAAAAGTTCCGAAAACTCGTCTAATCTAGTTGTAGTTAAAGGCAAGAATGTAGATTTAGAACAGGAAACCGAAATTGTCAATAAGGATGGTAGTTTTGAGCATATTGAACTTTCTATACAACGAGGTGCATTCTCTAATGCTGTTAAGTTTGTTATGTTAGAACATGGAAACAAATCTACTGATATTGTAGAGCTACATGATTCATTTTTTGGTCTAAAGGACTTTCTAAATCTGGATCGTAGCGAGGCTAATAGAGTTCGTGATAATTCATTGGATTCTTGGAAGTCAACTAAGAAAAAGATGAAGAAAAAGAATCCTCAAAAAGTTATTGCTAGTTAGCCTCTCAAAGAAGTAATTATGAATGCTTTTGCCGCTCCTAAAATTCGAAGCAACAATACTATTAGAGAATTGATGAGAAATCTATACTTAGATTCTTCTTATATGATAACTGATGATGATGTTAACTTGTCAGCTTATGATTACGACTTTCACTCATACCTAGATGTAGCTTCTAGAAAGATAATGAAGAGCCTATGCAAAGAAAATAAATTTGATCGAATGACTACAAGGGGTCATCGGGTTAGAGTCAAGTTTTGATATTCTCCTAGACAGATTAGATGTGTTTGTTATCATATCGTGTGCTAATGCAGCCTCGGTAGCTAGTGCCCTCTCTATTGCTAACAAGGGCTAAAGGAGTGGAGATTTAGCTGTCTTTTAAATGGTGTTTTGCTATCCTTTTAGCTGCATCATTTTCTTATATAAATAGTTTGCAGAAGACATGGCTCTCTTGTGGTATTTTTATAGATTTAGATTGAGTTTAAATATTCATATATTGAAAGCACTTCCGTGAAGAATACTTTATCCAACCTCAATGACACGAGAAATAAAACAAAACAAAAAGTGATAAAAAAAAATTCAAAAAAAATTGATAAAAATTGAAAAAGAAAAAATCAGTCTCTCCCGACTTATAAAACGTAACAAAGACTCGTAAGTTGCAGGCATCAGAGTGAAACGAGTCTTCTTAAGGGAAAAAAAAGAAACCTTAAAACGCCAGAAAGATGGTGCAACAGAGAGAGGGAGAGAGAGAGAGAGAGAGAGAGA